>JAAGKR010001325.1:101743-126668 GCA_011419295.1 Clarias macrocephalus
GCCATAAACTCATACATTTTTAATCACAGTTCTGAAATTTTTAGTTTATCTCGTAGATTCTGTTTAACAATGACTCCAGACTCTCTCTCTCTCTCTCTGTCTCTCTCTCTCTCACACACACACACACACACACACACACACACACACACACACACACACACACACACACACACACACACAATGATCCAAAACTTCTTCTTGAAATCTATTTGCTGATGATCTGCTGGTCTCCTGGAGCTGTTGCTAGGCCATTCTGTAAACGCTCAGACAGAAAGACAAAGTAATCAAAGTGCCAGTTAAACCCTGACTTCAGAGGTTCTAGATGGCAGGACTGCAGCAAGAATGCACCCCATGTCACACCTCTCTTATCTATTGTTTAAAAAGAGTCAAGAGGACACGTCTTTATACAGACTTTATGCAGACTCTTTTTCTACGAGCTCTGTATAACATGTCACGACAGCAGACTGCTGACATCAGCCCTACTATAAGTACTGTCCGTCTGTCTGATTAGAGTAACAGGGTGTGATAAAATGCTTCTGAATCTATACATAGTCTGAACGTATTGTTGTGCTTTGATATAATACATGCATAGCAACTAGTAATTTTGCTTCAACAAACAGGCTGCTTAGCACCTCCTAACATTTTTAACAGCTAAAACTGCCCGCGGATGTGCACACTGTAGTTGTAAAACAGTCATTACTCCAGGCGGGTCTGGATGGTTGTTGTTGTTGTTTTTTTAACTGAAGTAAAGAAAAAAATTGCCTTTATTTCTGGTTGCTGTGATTAGATTTAGAAAGGAAAGTAGCAATGGGCAAGAAGAATAAAATTGTACAGAGAAAAGCGATGGTTCCTTTAATGTAGTCAAAATATATAATTTTGCCTTCCGGAATTATTGACACCCTCCATTATAATGAGAAATGAAAATGTTTTTAGAACAATAAATAGTTTCTTCTATTGAGTGTGTGTGTGGGGGGGGATTTTTAACTAAACATAGCCACGGGCTCCTGCGTGGCATAACGGAAATGTTTTGGAATTTTCATCTGAAGATTGTGAATTCGATGCTACAGCCATGCTACAGTCACGAAACACTAGCCAATCATGGGTGTCTGCAAGCTCTGGCAAGCGGAAGGGGCGGATAGCGCTTTCCTCTGAATATTACTACATCCCCAACATGATGTAAGCAGCAGTTTGGAAAGATGTGTTGGCCTGGGGCGATCACGGAGAAGGTACGTGAAAGTCTTCTCCCTCTCTGGTTGGTGGTTGTCGCTAACAGACAGATGGGTGGGAATTGTCTATGATTCAATTAGGGAGAAAATCAGATCAGGGAGAGATGTAGCCATTATATAGTGAGGTTTGGGATTGAGATGACTGTTGAGAGAACAACAATATCATGCATTTCCACATATTAATAAGGTGCGATCCTTGAGTTGTGGCCCCTTAACTGGTGTGTACATATAAACTAAATCGCTTCAGTGATATACAGTGCATACGAACTTGCCAATTTCCACCTTTTACATGATTTCCAATGGGAAAATAAATTTCGCAACATGAAATTTCACCTTAAGAACTCGCCTCAGGAACGAATTAAATTTGTATGCCAATAGAATCGCAATACAGATCAGATCGGCACCATATATCGTGATAGATATATCATATCGGATAGATATATCATATCGGGTGACCCCTGGTAATTCCCAACTGTAAAATGCTTTTGTGTTTTGGCTGCTCCCTTCGAGGTGTCGCCAGAGCAGACCATCCAATCCACAGAACAACTTGGCACTGGTTTTACGCCGGATGCCCTTCCTGACACACCCCTTCCATTTTATCTGGGCTTGGGACCAGCACTGCATTTGGTGGCTAATATAAACCGGGTTTTACAGTACCATCACACACTGCTGCAGACCATCTGTTTTAATTAACACAAGACAACAAAGAGGTTCACATGCACTATTTATTTTGTTAAAGGAGGATTAAAGCACTTTTGGATGTGCTGTTATTGAAGAATAAACCGTGAGGTGGGAACACTGACTGATCGAACTATATCACACCATGCCATTGTTTATTAATTCCCTATAACCTCATGCTCTAAAGTGTTTTATTCCTTATTTGTTGATGTGCACTCTTTGTTTACTCACAGATAAGGAGGTGATGGTGGGCGCTGAAGAGTACATGACTAACACCAAATGAAAGCCCAGTCCACACTACCACATGCACTACCAAGGCCATTTTATATACACACTCTTTCAGTACAGTCTGTTACAGTTTCTCATTCACCCTGAAACGTGAAAAGGAGAGAAAAAGACATGATGAGCATACACACTGGATGTGTGCATGGAGAAACAAAGCAGATGAAAACGTTTGTGCTTTCAAATGTAACTGTATTGATATGGACTAGAACTGCATTGTTTCTGCCTCTCATATCCTGCTCCCATCAACAGACAGACAGAGAGAGAAAGTGAGAGAGAGACAGAGAGAAAGTGAAAGAAAGAAAGCGAGAGAGAGAGACATTGAGAGAGACTGACGAAGACAAAGGAGAGCTGGTAAGGTTAGTTCGGGTGCTGAAAGTGCTACACATGATTTGTGGACACTTCATAATTCAAGGAGCAAATATGAACTCCATTTCAATTTACTACCTCATAGAGGAAAAAAAATCAATCAAATTCAATTCAATTTTATTTGTATAGCGCTTTTAACAATTGTCATTGTCGCAAAGCAGCTTTACACAATCAAAAGAATTATTTAAGTTTGTATGGAATGTGAATGTGTATGAATCAAAAAGGTCAGATTGTCCCTGATGAGCAAGCCGAGGGCGACAGGGGCAAGAAAAAACTCCCTGAGATGGCAATAGGAAGAAACCTTGAGAGGAACCTCGTCCTCATTTGGGTGAAACAGAAAGCAGGAATTGATCTGCATTCATACTGTGTGTTAGGTGGCAGGCAGTTCAGTATAACAGTTGTTAAAAAAAGAAAAGAAGAAAAAGGAGAGAAGAAAAAAAAGAAGAATATGAACTTTAAAAAGAACAAAATTAATCATCCATTATTTACATGAGTAACCATGTATTCCATGCTCACTTACTCTGACTTTAACATCTTTAAAACTCATACATGAACTTAAAGCCATACTCTTTAGATATTTCCAAATAGGACTTTTGAAGGCTAAAATGTAATTTCGTACTCAAAGACATAACTTGTTTCTTACGACATTCTCTCAGGCAAATGCATGTCTACCATTAAAATGTGACCAGGCACATGAAATCAGGTATTAAGTCAAAACATTTTGGGTCATTTGAGTTATGCATGTTTTCAGATTCCTGGTTCAATCAGCTCCGTCATGTTCGTTTGCTGAGATATGGCTGGTTTGAGTTTGTTTACAAGAAGGTCCTCAGAGAAATCTGTCAAAATCCCATTTTTAGAATATTTAAATTAGGATTCTGTGATGGAATAAGAAAGAGGGAACCCTCAGCTTCATTCTGACACCAGGATTAACCTGCTAGCCCTAAAAATAACTTCGCCAGCAGCATGGGTTTTTATAACAAAAGAATCCACGTTTTTCTATTACTACAGGAGCAATCAGCTTGGATAGTGTCCAAGTGCTTTGAATAACAATGTTTAGGATTAAAACCTTCTCAATTCTGTTGTAGGATCAAGAACATAAAGTATTTAGCAACTGATTTTTGCTGAAATTGAAGATGATACATTTGACCTACTGCACTCTATTAGCCATAGCGCAAAACATACCTGTGCAACTTAACGACTAGCTGCCTGGATATGACTGCTCACAAATAATCTAAAAAACTTATATTAGACACAATCAATTAACATTCATCAGATGGAATTTAAAAACCTTCAAATTATTCCTATCCATTTCAAAAAAGGTCATTTGCTGATTAAGTGCTACCTGACTACCTTGCATTTCTCACAGGCTGACATTAATCGTTGGTATTAGCTTATACTTCTGGTGGAAAATTTCCACTTTCAGGTCAGTATAATCCAAGGATTTGCATTTCAGTGCTCCACAAGTGAAAAGTCTTTAGAACAGTTCAAGTGCTTTGATTATAAAGACAGTAGTAGCCTGAAGTGTTTCACATTTGAATAATAAGCATATATTAATAACATAAATGTCCAGTAATGTCCATAAAAAATTGTAATGGGTGACTGTCTGCAAAGAAGTCCACAAAGGTCTAATCCATTAAGCTTAATGCATACCCACATTTCATATTTGAACCCCAAGAGGCAAGATCTACAGGTTGCCCTGACATGTCACAGTGGGATCACAGTATCAAATTGGAATACAAAAAATCTAGGAATCTCACAGATCAGGGGAAGGGTGGGTGGTCTCAGTGCTTGGGCTACTGATCAGAAGGTCTGTGTTTCAAATGCCAGCACCACCTTTTTGCCACTGTTGGGCCCTTGAGCAAGACCCTTAACCATCAACTGCTCAGATGTACAATGAGATAAAAATGTTGCTCTGGATAAGGGCATCTGCCAAATGGCGTAAATGTAATCGTGTTGAGCCGTGAGTAGTCATACAGTAACACTGCGCTCTAGCGGGGAGTGTCAGGGTGACTCAGAGTGGTTTGCAAAATTTTTGAAAAGGGCAAAAATTCATTGTGGAGCTACGGCTATTTATGACCCGTAGGTCCGATATAGGTCCACTGCACAGCAGTATGCTTTTATAAGCCTCGCTGGATCATTCGTGGCCTTTAAGCTACACCAATGTATTCTGCCTTATTTCTGTTTTTGGCATTTTGTTCTTATACCGTAGCTCAGTGGTTCTCAAACCCTGGTCCTGAAGGACCTCCGGGCGTGCATGTTTTAGTGTTCCATTTAGAAACGGCAATTAATTAGCTGAATAGTTCAAATGAGTATGCTGGAGGTCTGTGGGTGCTCCATGGTTCAAAAAAACTGCCTGTACCTAATGAAAGCAAAGCATGTCAGAGTTATGGCAAACCAGGATTCTGAAATCATAGCACAAATTTGTGAAAGTGGGAACTAGGCTTAATGGCCTACCAGTGGTCAGTGTCTTAACCACTGCACTACAATGGCCCCAGAGGGAGCGGAGGAAGGGATTAGCTCAAGCCGACTTATACCAGCTGTCTCTGGAGACTACTTCGTTATGCACAAAAAAATTATATCTTACTGCATTACAGCATGTACCACATTTATTTTTTCATGTGTTCTTTTTGTTAAGAGGGGTTTAGATGTAGCAGAATTGTACTGCAGAGCTGAGCAAAGCAGCCATGCTGTCAGGGTCCATTTTAGCAGTGATAAATAATAACGGGTCTGCAGAAACAGCAGTTTGGGGGCTCTGGAGCAGAACGCTCCACTGGGTCATGTGTGTGTGTGCATGTGCATTCCAGTCAGAGTTTGTGTTTTTTTTTTTGTTTTGTTTTTGGAAACTTTGGCTAAAAGATTAGGTGTGCGCATTGAGATTCTGCAAAGTAAAAAAAACAAGTCACGTGAGGTTTTAACATAAGAGATGCTCAAGGGGAGGGTTGCCAAGTTTTGTTCTACAGTTCGTTTAGGGGAAGGTTGTTAAATGTGGTGGGAATTTTTAATTTTCAATATATATCTACAGTATGCATTCTCATTATACAAACTTGGCAACCCTGGTTCCCTGGCAACCCTGGGAAAACTAATAGCAAGCTGATCACCGGTATACAGTATGCACTGTTTGTTTTTAATTCGACTTCAACCTTACTTTGCTGAGCTCCAAATTAAAACTAGAGTTATACCATTATCCTATAAAAGCTAAAAAAATATGCTTTTATTTATCAAGGCTCTACTCTGCATAGCTCAGGTCGTGCACTGTGTGCATAGCATCTCTATGGGCTTGTCGAAAATATTTACTTGACAAATTTTTTATAATACTGAAAAACTTCTACGGTGATTGTGCATGTATCTTCTTGTTCATTAATAAATACTCTATATCATTATGCAAAAAAATTTCTCCGAAATGTATACAGTCACTATAATGAAATGCTACTTAAAGCATACCACTTTATCTTGAAAAAACTGCCTGCACGTCCTGTAAACCTTTCAGAATCTTTCAGGAAACTAAACAAACTGACGTTAACCTTACAGTGCTTACTTTTATTAATTAAATATTTCAAGATTTTTAAATTGAGAAAGACATCACTGCTTTGTATTATTGATTTTAATTGATTTATTGCTGTTAAGAACTGAAATACTTAAAATATATATTAACCAATTAGAAAACCTCAACAATCCAACTGCATGCTAACATTACAGTACTTTAGTTATCCTTACTAGCCAGGCTCCTTGCATGCTTGATAATAACTTCCTTTCCTAATCATCCTGCTGAATTGAGTCCACTTTCCCTTTTGCCATCTTTATTTTCACTGAGAACTAGTCACAAAACTAATCGCAGCTGTTGTAAAACTCTTGCGATACACCGACCGTCCAGCAGCAAGATCTGTTGTATGTTGGCTTCACACGCACAGTAGTTGTATGTGCACGGAGGGACGGAGCTATTCACTTTTCACAGAGTGATTTAATGCTCTGTATGTAATTAAATAAGATTCTACCAGTTCTGAATGCTAAAAACAAAAAATTCATAAGTGGCAGTCAATGTCAATACAGTGGCGGGCCGCCACAAAGAAATTAGTGTACGGAAAACATTGCATTGTGCTGCTCGAACTGTTCAAATAAGACTTAATTATTGCGAGGGGGAATTTGCTTCTGGTTATCATTCATTATTAATGGCTGAAATGTGTGAAATTTGCAACCTGAATGAGTCCCATTAGGCAGAAAATTCCAAACGGCATCTGCTCCAGGAGTTGAATAAGGTTCTGCAATTTGTTATTTGAAGGCTGAGAATATGTGATGTGGTTTCTGAAATGTGGTTTCTGTGAGGATCCTTAATAATTTTAATGAATATTCAGATTTTGGACAAGATACTTTTTTTCTTAGATTTTCTTTTTTTTATTATTATTATTATTTTTTATTTATTCTTTTGATTGTGTAAAGCTGCTCTGTGGCCATGACAATTGTCAAAACGCTATACAAATAAAACTAAATTTAAATTTATTTGAATTTCCTGCTAATCCATGCTAGCTGACTAAAAACAAACTTGACAGATATTTGAGCCAGTTTAAATATCATGGTTTTGCTAATGACAACCTATAACCTACTGGGAATAAAAAAAACTTGACAGGAGTTGACGAGTCATATTCACGGTTGTTCAGCATTGTTCACAGTAATGTGTCAGTAAAGCAGCCTCGTCGTCAAGCTCCATTTTAGCAATGATAAATTAAGATGGGCTACGGAACACTAGTCTGGGTTCCTATGTGTGTATGTGTGTGTGTGCGTGTGTGTGTGTGTGCGTGTGTGTATGAGAGAGAGAGAGAGAGATTCCAGCAGGCAGCGTTCCAGAACAGAAGAGCTGCAGACGAAGTAAAATTGAGGGATGATAGACTCGGACACTTGTGACACTTTGGCTGCCTGGGGGCATTGTAGGCTGAGGAGAACAATCTGCATTTACAGTTCCTTCTCTCTAAGCTGCAGGGTCATTAATGTAGGTACATGAAGATTCATACTTGTCACCTTACTTGCAGGTCATAATACTTCAAGAGAATCAAGCACACAACAAGCACATCTGACCTTTGGAAAGTAAGCCCATTATTTCATTCATACAAACAATTACAGCTGTTTCATTAAACACCAGTTTTCATTTTCTCTTTAATACTTCAAAACAAAAGAAAATCTCTTAGAGTAAATTATTTTTTTCCATAGTTGGCGAAAATAACTTTATAGTCATTTAAATGTTTAAAATATTCATAGATTACTGTAATTCAAACTAACCAAATGAACATATGTTAGTCAGGGTAAATGTTCCGGTATTCTGGCAGCTTTTTATAACGATACCTCCTATTCAGCCCACCTGCTGATGTTTCCTCAGTCATCTTATCATTCGTGTTAAATGTGCCATTATTACACGCAACCGGGTAACCTGGCTTTGATCATGGGAAGCCATTAGGGTCAAACTTGATCATGGGATTGATTTGGATTAATCACATCAGTTAATGTGTTAATACTGTCAGCTAACTAACTAGCTGAATAAGGTCCAGTTCATTATTTTTGCTATTGATTGCTATGAACAACAAGGTCATGGCCTACCAGCATGCATCAGAGTGACCCCTAGTGATCCACAGCTTGCCAGTATGTATAATAATAATTGCAGAGCAACGGTTTTTTATGACCTGTAGATATATAGTATATATAGATAGTATGCCGCCGTAGGTCCACCGTATTTTTCCATACGCATATCCATGGTCATTTGTGGACTTTCTGAGTAAAATGTAGGCAGTCGTTGCAGAGTGGTTTCACGTGATGGCAAGGAGGTTTACGTGCCAGAATGGTACAGTTGAAAACATAGCGATCTATAGTAAAAATCAGGCAGATGGAAACTGGTAGAATTCTGCTAGAGTGTTAGGCCCGTTCCTGCTAATGCATTACTAAAATTGTTTGTAATATTTCCTGCTAATCGTGACTAGCTGACTAGCAAGCTAACTTGCCAGTATTTCTACAAGACTTTTTAGTCATGTTTCATATTAGATATTTGTAATATTTGCTGCTAGCACTAGCTAATTAACATGAGTCAACAGAATTTCCGAGAGAATATTATAATTATATTCAGATTTCTGATTTACTCGGTAGCAAAGATAATTAATATTGTACCAGATTTTTGCAAAGGAACTTGCAAGATAACTTTCTAGTGCGTTATCAATTAGTATTAGTTTCAACATTGGACTGATCGCTACCTCCTATATGAGCCACAAAGACACTAAAGAAATAATTCAGAATAATTGTGTATACAGTAATATCAAGAACAAACATTTACTCCCAGCGGTGCATAAACAGCCTAAGATGCTTAATAGGAGCCTTTAACAAACCCATAACAAAAGGTTCAAACACTTTGATTGGGTGATTAATGGACTTTAAAGGATGATCTATGAAGCGGACATGAATCGAATGCTTTGTGTAAAAAAACCCTATTTCTCAAACACTATTTCACAGCGCTCTGTCCTTGGGGAAGACACCATAGGACAAGAATAAATTGAACACAGCTCACCAACTGTGTACACTAAATGAGAACTTAAGCCACTCATCATGCTTGAAAATCAGTGACTCAGAATCAGATCGTTCAATGACCTAGGGATTCTTTTCTGCCCGGGAAATCTGTACGTACAGTAGATGTTGGAAACCCATGCGAGGCACTCACCCCAGGTCTTTTCCAATGCACACGTCCAATGCGGTTCCCCTGATAGAACAGCGAGTCATCCACAGCAGGGAAGAATGGATCTTCGAACAGAGTCCCGCTTTGCAGGCACTGCTTCTTCAGCACCGAATATTGCTGCCCCTCAAAGGCCTTCACCGAGGAGAACATCCTTCAAACTGCAGCTATAGCAGATGAAACGGAGAGAAAGAGAGAGACATGATTAACTGTGACAGTACAAATGAAAAATCATGACAGGATTTCACTAGAGAAAGATGCTGGTAGAGCTCTACAGAACATACATAATGCACTGTCGGGTGTTTTGTCTGGTGTTAAATCTCTGCTCAGCCATGCATCTAAGTGATCCAACCTCATGTCGTTTAAACATATACTGTAAAATAGTATCTAAAAACTCTTGGTGATATTAGTGTTATTGATTTTGCAAAAAGCTATAACTCCACATTCCACAGTTTTGTCACAATAGAGAAATCATTCTGCAACTGTGTTTGCGGACATGTAAATATACAATTTAATATCATTAATACACGGGTTGAGCTTTTTTTAAACCGTAGCAGACCCATGCTTTGATGTTGTAGTGAGTCATACTGGCAGTAAAATTATCTTCAGTCTCTTGTTAGTATGGGTCTCAACTGGTTGTAGCATTAAACCTCTTATTAGTTTCCTTTTGAACATATTGTGAAGGGCATTGTGACTCATAATTGCAGCAAAACAAGTGCAAGTGATAGCTCAAAGCTTCTAAAAAGAAGAGTATGAAGTAATTTTCCAAAAAAAAAAAAAAAAAAGTGTTTTAGACCACATTTTATGCTTGAGGGAAATACTATGCCATATTGAGTAGAAGTTAGAAAATGGCATTTATCTCATTTTAACAACCTGTTTATATATTGTTTTAAATAAAGTGCAGCTTTGTGTCAGGGTTGCTCCCTAGTGGTGCACTACTGTGAGCAGGCCACACTGGACTTTGTGTTTGGACTTTTAGTGCTGGGAATCATATTTTCGCATTGTGCTTCATTGTTTCCTAATGCACAGTCTTGCATATACTCCATGTCTGTGAGTTACATAACTAACAAAATGCAGATTCAATATTTCAGCATAAATGGTGGGCTCTACCTTCTTAATTCTTGGGGAGGAACAATACAGACTGAGCTGACCAGTAATGATACACGCATGGGGGAAGATGGATGCCGCTGGATCCCACAGGGTGCTCTGTAGGCAGACTGGCATTAAAGAACACGCAAGATGAAAAGCTTCCTTGAAATAAAACTGGAAATAAGCTGGAGCAGAAATGCGGGCAAATTGAGGACACTGTTCTGTTGCTGCTTGGCTTTAGGAATGCCATGCTAATGCCACCACCTAGATACTAAGGGGGCATGTCAACACTAAACTTTCCCTCAAAGTACAGGGTATGTTCCTCATGCTCATGCCTAGCTCCATTTCCGTGCTTGCGCCCAACACCGTTCCTGCACTCACGTCCAGCTCTATCCCAGAGTCCTGTGCACAAACAAGGTCCCAGCCATACCCTCTATGTCCTGGGAAACCCAACAAGAGCTTTTGGGTGATGTTCTGAAACACCTTGGTGGCACTCTTCAGCAATCGCACCCCATCAGACTTTGTGTTTTGGTGCTGGGACTCTTATTTTGGTATTATGCTTCATTTATAGTCCAGTCTTGTCTCATAGTTGTGCTCAGTTTCTTTGATTTGTTATATTATTTAAGCTTTGCTGTTCCTGAAAGTTTTTGTCTTGCATCTATTCATTTCTTGCTGTCTATACCCATGTTGCACTCTGTCCTGATTCTGTTTAGTTTGGTTTACTGTTGGATTCCTACTTCTTTTATGACTTTTTTTTTTTAAAATAAATATCTTCTGCAATTACACAGTGCCTGCGACTTTTAGTTTGTGCTTGTGAAAATGCTGGAGTCATTTATAGCAGGTGTCTCCAAACTTTTTTACCCCACGGACCGTTTTTTTTGTAAAACACGTTTCCACAGACTGGCAATCACGTGCTTATCACAAAGCATAATAAAGTGCATCATTTATACAAGATACCATAGCACAGAATCAGTGTGAAACCAGGAGCCTACTTTCCTGTGACGAGTCGTTTCCATCTAGAAGTGATGGGGGGGGGACAGTGACAGAGTATTCGTCATGTCCAGTCTGCTCTGCGATTTCATTTTCAATGCTGTCACTGCAGACAACCCAGTCTCACAAAGATAGGTTGATGGAAATGGAAGCAGGGTTTTTAATGCTTTTGTGGAGATTTGAGGATATTCCGCCTTGATTTTAATCCAGAACGTCAGCAGAGTTGAAGTTGCTTTAAACACACTTTTAAAGCTGCATTTATTATACCGTCCGAGCATGTGAATTGCAGACGGAAGCGAATGGAAGACGATCTAATAATAAAAAAAATAATAAAGCATCCTTCAGATTCTGATAACCAATAAAATGGAAATCTAATCAAATATATATTTTTTTTATTCTTTCTGGACAACCCGATACCAAATCCGGTACCTGTTTATAACATATAAAGAGTTGTTCCCTCACCAGTCTCTCCATTTCTCTCCTCTGAAATGAATACGACAAAATGACACAGCTTCTCTTTTCCTGAACAGTACCTGTAAAGACCACATTTGATTGTATTCATTAATGTCAAATGAATTTAAAAATCTTCTTACGTAAACCTTTACCGGATCAGTGATTACAAATTCCACCTTTTTTCTATTTTTTCATCCAATTATGAAAGCATTGCATTGGTTGTATTTTTATATTTTCCAAATTTATGCTTCTTGAGATTGAAAACTGGCTATGATGAATTCGGCTCTGAAACCAAGTTGAGGGTGAGTTATTACCACTACCCCTGTTCCTCGAGGTGTTGCAGGCTGACAAATCACTGTTCAATTTGAATCATAGCACTAGCTCCTCGCCTGTAATCCACATACCTGACAATTGCCTGGTGACAAGTCCAAACACGCCCGTGCCTTCTACCTACTGTATGTGAAATGTAAACTAGTCCAGTAACATGTACTGTAATACTGCACCAAATCAGTACTCATGCTTGCTTCATGCCAGACTGACGAATTAAAAATCTTTTCTTGAACACTTCTTACGTCACATTAGTCACATATTCAGCAAAGGCTTTGTGGTTCATTTTGATCAATTTGCCAACTGACATGGAGAGTTGTAACCGAGCAGCAACTCAAGTTTTTTAACCCCCTGGCCTCACTCTTCAGCTCTTCATTTGGCCCCAACGCCACAGCCTTCAGCACTCTGAACCCTCTGCTTGGCCCTGTCCCACAGGTCCTTGGAACAATCCACCTGATCCTGCCCCATCTACTGTTACCTGGCTCAATCACGTCTCTTCTCGGAGCCTTGACACGAACGTCACCCGAGCTGTCTGAAGCCATTTCATAAGGAGTACTCCCCCAGTCCTCAGTCACAACCACATCAGCCTTATGCAGCCCTTTAGCCTTGCGCCCTCACCCATTTGGAGCAATTCACCTGGACATGGAACTTCAGCTCTCCATAGATATCCGGCCCCACCTCCTCTGCTCTTTGAGCCATAAACCTGGCTTGCACCTAAAATATCAGTAATAAGTGTGAGATGTTCATTGAACCCTGCCACACTAACTGTCTACTTTGTCAGCATAACATTAGGTGCTGTTCAGTCTTTTTTTTATACATAAACAGATGCAACATATTTTGCCAATTTATCAAATGATCATTTAATCACTACATTTACAGTCAATTACTATACTTTTCAAAGTCTTTTCGCCTCTTGCACACACTGATTTAAATATTACCTTCAGAGAAGATGTTTTACAGAGTCATAAGTGGCTGGCAACGGATTCCAGTTGCTACGGTGATGAGACGTTTATGGGATCGAGCAAGACAACGCTCTAATCTTATTAGATTTACGAGCACGATCTGCTGTCCAGCAGAAGCAGACGCAGACCATGTGATGGGAACAGCACCTGAGTAACCCGGGCATTGGCATGTTTGCGTGCTAAAGCATTGCCTCTGCTGATCTTCACGCTCTGCTTCTGCTCTTTAAAAGCAGGTCAGGCAGGAACATGACTTCTTCAGCCACCGCTTTTCACCTGGCCTGCCAGTTCCATGGACCAAAGACCTTACTTGCAATTATACATACTGAATGCTTGCGTCTGGCAGTGAGGACGTGTTCAGCATGCCATTTCATAGCGCGAATGGAATGAATTCTGGTTATTTTGGGCAAGCCAATTCCCCCTTGCTGCCCTCTTGGCGTTATAGTTGAGGTGTCTGAAATGCATGGGCAGTTTGTCAATCACAGCTCTTTCACTGCTTTTGTGTGAGAGTGCTGGAGCTGCAGTGAATTATTCATCATCTCTACTCCCAGACCTCCACTCTGATTAATTATGACTTCGGCTCTGCATCCACTGCTTCCAGACTAATGGCACAGTCTTTGATGGGGTTCTGAGGCTTCAAATCATCCCTATGAGATCCCTATCACTTTGTAGACATTTTTTTATTATAGACCGGATGTCACTAACTGGTGGACCGAGGAGCAGATGCTAATTTCACCAGACAGAACCAAGCAGGCCGAAGACTAAGGGAAAAGAAAAAAACCTTATCCTTTGCCGAAGTAGCTTGTCAGGGATAAAGAGTGCTACAGAGTGATTGATAGGTTGAAAACATAATACAGATGAGAAGAGGGAAGAGATGTATTCATTTCTGCTTTCACTTCACATTCAAAGCAGATGTATCTCAGGACTGAAGAAGCCATGTAAGTATTCAGTTTTTACTTTAAATCTGGCAGTCAGTTATGATGCTTGCGCGGCAAAATGAAATATGTTAACATAGGAATGCACAGGTTGTTTATGCGGTGCTGCTAAATAGGAATGAGAATCACCAGTCACCTCCCGATATGATATTATCATGATACCTACAGTAGGTGCCATTTCAATAAAAACTGTTATTCTATAAGTATTACAGTATTATAAATATCCTGATTTGATATTACATTTTCCCCAGATGTTTTACAATTCTTAACCTTTTTCATGATAAATTAAATGTAGCCTCTTCCTTATAACATTAGCTTTCTCACTGAAAAACCAAGGGCAGCATTTACAAAATATTGTCAAATACAAGAGTTTAACATTCGTAATTTTTTCCCCCTGACATTCTCCCTTTCCTCCCTGCCATGTCCAATTTCTCCTCCGTCACTAGGGGGCGCCCACATCAAGGCTACTTCTACCACACAGTCGAGAGGGCCAAAGAATATCACGTTTCCTCCGAACCACGTGTATCCAGCCGACTACATCTTTTCGAACTGCTCGCTCATGCACCGTTGGGGGCGGTGTAACACACTCGGAGGACAGCGCCATCCGCTCCTTCTGCTTGCGTGAGTTTACAGACGCCCTTGATTGGCTGTAGAGCCATGATTAATGTGGGAGCACTAAGTACCTCTTATCCCTCCCATCTGAGAGATCTCGGCCAATCAGCTCTCTCTAGACCTCCGGCTGCGAGAGGAATCACTAGGGACAATGAGATACAAAGCTAGGGGTGCTCCGATTGATCGGTCGCCGATCATAATCGGCCGATAATAGCTTTGGGAAGTTTGATCGGCAGTCTCTATAATGGCCGATATAGAATAGCCGATCAGATGACGCAAAACTTGTGGCACTTTTTTTTTTTTGCGCGCTGCTAAAATGGCTTCACCGGTCTGGCAATTCTACGTGTTGTGTGAAAAATACAATACATTAGCAATCTGCAACCTGTGTAAAAAGCCAATTCCACAAGGCGGGAAGCACCCAAAGCATTTTAACACGCTCACTCAGCTGTCGGTAACCTCCCTATCTCACCTACGTGGTTTCGCTCGGTGGCCGGAAGTTCTGTTCATCATGATTCACTGCGAGTTTGCCGCTGTGATTACGTTTCCATCTTTCTGCGCGAAACATTAAACATGTTTAAAAATTAAACGTTACATTTTTTTGGCGGTCCTCGCGGATGCTTGCGGACCTTGCAGATCTTCTGGCGACTCACGTCCTACAGTACTTGTCTTTTATTTTATTAAATTTTATACAATATACAGGATTGTTGTATTTTTCAAGCTCTAAGCTGTTCCCAATTACTAACCAAGTACAGGCTGCTATGTTTTAAGTTGACGTGTTGCACATGTTGCTTGCCAATAAATACAGTTGTCAATTCATGATATTCCTCTTCTTGTAATTTCAATACTTCATTTACATTGTTGTTAGATATAGTTTAATAAATAATACTACATGATAAGGCTTCAAGTAGACCCTGTAATCGGTGATCGATATCGGCTGATACAGCTTCTAGTGATCGGAAATCGGTGATCGGCCCCAAAAATCCTGATCGGAGCACCTCTATACAAAGCATTAGGGATGGGAATCACTAGGGACCATGAGATACGATATTATGACGATACCTAGAAGTCGATTCGATTTACATTGCGATTCTGCAAGTGTCACGTTTTTTAAAAATATCCTGATTCAATATTACTTTTTTTTTTCAGATTCAACACAAACTTAGCAAATAATTTGCTCCTATCCCACAGGATACTGTGCTGCCTGCCAATGTGTGAATGCTATGGAGAGCACCATCTATAGGAATATAGAGGAACAGCAACATTTTTTACCGCTTCACGTGCAAAAATATATAAATTTAAAAAAAATTTAAAATTTTTGTCGTGATAGATACATTTGTAGACAAATGAACTGCAAGATGTAACTGAATCAATTTTCCCCCATGTCTACAAAGCAGAACTACTGATGCCATCCAAATGCTGATTCCTGCACTTCCTGAAGATTTCTGTTCTTTTTTCAAAAAACTTTTTATTTGCTATTTTTTTATTTAAAACACAACATCTTGTTCATTTTTTCTGTTAATAGTTACATGCATTGTTCCAGAATGCCTGCAAAGCACAGAAAAAGAAAAAAGTTTCATGCTCATTAAGACTTCTCAGAAAACAAATCAATATCTCCTTGATGAATACATCAAGGTAATCTATTACACTCAGCTTTTAATCACTCTGCTTTATATAACGTTTCTGCCACACAAGTCACCATGTAAGCTACTACTGCATAAATTATATCGTATTAGAACAAACATATTAATACAAAGCCATGATTTGTCTCGCAGGGCAGCTGTTTTAAGAAATGACCAATCAGAGTTCAGAATTCAAATATGCTGGAGTAGAAGTAGCAACAATTCATTACAGCTAATTCTTCCTGTGAGTTCTAAGCAGTAAGAGAAGCGCTGGGTCAATACTGATTTCCAAGCTCGCTTGATTGGAGAAATGAAAACACTGCAGTCATCCCTCGAGAGCCAGAGCGGCATATGGTGCTGGGGTTTATCTCGTCACTGCCTTGTGACAGCAAGATTATTCCATACTTGCACTCCACCTTTCTCTCACTAAGTCTCTATGTTCGTCCGTCCCTCAGGTTACATGTAGAAAGCGCCGAAGCTGAAGATTTTACTCACGTACCTTAATACTGAGAATGAGAAGGGCAAGCTGAAGATTCATAAACAGCATGTTGCTTTAGAACTAGATATGTTATTCAGGATAGCTGTATACTTACTTGGCGTAGCGATGCACTAATCCCATTTTTCCTGATATGATACTGATATCTGATCCTGGCATCCTCCGAGTGAACAAGCAACTCTTCAGGTTTCTGACTCGGAGAATGTAGCCTATGCAAAGACCATGTATCGTTATTGAACAGAGAATCTTTTAGGTTTTAGGTACTTGCAGATTCATACTGGGAGTCATACTGTACATCTTCTATTCTGCTTATCCTGTATAGGGTCACAAGGAGCCTGAAGCCTATCAAAGGAAACTACTACCCAACACATCAGAGGGCACAAACACACTATGGGCAATTTGGAAACACCAGTTAGCCTAAATCATATGTATATGAAGTGTGCGAGGAAACCGGAGTACCTGGAGGAAACCCACCTAGCACAGGGAGATCATGCAAACTCCATGCACACAGACCCACGGTGGGAACCGAACCCTCAACCCTGGAGGTGCAAGGCCACAGTGCTAACCACTACACCACTATGCTGCCTGCTTAAAGATTTAACTTCACACAGATATTAACTATGATTGGCTGCCGCTGGTCCATATTGGCCCAGATTCCAAATCTCATGAAGACCTCAACTGTGACAACTTTCATCTTGGGAAATGGCAGGCTGGGGATCAAACACTGTTTTTGTGGGAATTTTTAACACACAATTTTGATTAAAAAGCCCAGCATAAATAATGTGAAAGTGAACAGGTTTCTCTTTCACACATCATCTTTTCTATCCTCAATGTGAAAAAGGCACCATGATATTTAATGACAAGTTCCTTCTGCTGTCTGCAAAACGTTTGCAGATTGAAAAATAATGTTAATTGTCCTTGAATAATGAATCCACTGCATAATTTCCAAAATAAAACTATTTTTAAAATGATGATGGTTAATTATTGTCTGGTCGTGTGACACTATTTACTGTATGTTTATGACTAGGTGTTCCTGCTATCCGTTATTACCCAAATGAGGATGGGTTCCCTGATGAGTTCCTCTCTGGGTTTCTTCCTATTACCTCAGGGAGTATTTCCTTCCCACCATCTCCCTCGGCTTGCTCATCAGGGACAATCTGATCATTTTGATTTATACATTATTTTCATACTCATTTCTCTCATTTTTTTTTTGTGAATCTGTAAAGCTGCTTTGCTACAATGTCCAGCACTATATAAATAAAATTTAATTGAATATTTATCATGCATAAACAGTGGCTGTCCTGCGTTACGAACAAATCCAGCACAATGAAGCTTCACATGTCTTTCCCTTTGTGTTGTGTTCATCTCCCTTTATTTTTAGAATCAATAACAGCCCAGTAGTTTTACATTTATTCAATTGCTTTATTATTATTTATTTCAATATCTTTTCATAACGATTCCTTGACAAACATACACACACACACACACACACACGCACACAGATAATCCTGTTATTTAGTAGTAATCACCTGAATTTTCCCCAGAAGCCATTTACAGACCAAATGTCCCTCTAGCCCATTGTGAAACCTGACAACCAATCATGTCACTTCGCTGCCTGGCTCCAAAGCAAAGCATTTTCACACATAGTACTGTGACACCCCTAAATAAATATACTGTACTCTTGAAGCAAGGAACTGTGAAACTGTACAATCATGGCATACATCATAATTCTAGAGTGTTTAAAACATGACTGCAAAGTTGCTATACCATACACTACCAGTCAAAATTTGGACACATCACCTAAATGTATGGGCTTTCCTGATTTTTATTTATTTCTTTTGTTTCTGTAAAACAATGCTAAGCTCTTTGATATTGAGATGTGTCTGCTACTTATGCTCTGTAAAGCCTCCATAATGGTTAGAATCTAAGGTTCTATTAATTGGTGATTTCTGAGGCAGGTGACTCTAAATTAACTTCTCCTCTGCAGCAGGTAACTTTTGGTCTTGCTTTTCTTGGATGGTCTTCATGGGAGTCAGTTTCATCATGGTGCTTGATGGGTTTTGCAAATGCACTTCACAACTAAACTGCTGTTGTTGTTACTTAATTCCCTGATGCGGTATGTGTTATTTCATAGTTTTGAAATCTCCATTATTCGTCTAAAAAAAGGTGTGTCCAAATTTTTCACTGGTACTATAAATGTATCTGTAAATGAAAAACTGTATTTTCACAATAATTACCATACATAAAGGTATTCAGTACTCTCAGAAATGAGTGGTAACAATATTTTTTCCTGTTGCTGCGGTGGTACCAAGTAAACATGAATGCAGTTATTACAGAACATAAGAACCCATGGTGACAAATGTGTCACAAACCCTTTAAATGTTCTGGAAGGTTCCTTAATTCAGCTCTATCCTTGATGTTAACTCGTGAAGTTACTTCTAATGAACATCCTGGTGCAGTCATGTGACGATCTGTGAATTTGTGTACCTATTATATAATTTCCAAAATGGTGTCATGCCTGGATAGCATGTGTGACGGAACTAGCTTATTTAAAAAAAATAATAAATAAATAAAAAAGCTTGTTTTTTTTGGTACTTAAATAAAGTTTTATTCCATTTAACAATTTATTTTAACTGATGTAAATCAAATTAAGAAAATATTGCAAGTAACATACCTGTAGGGTGTTTGACCCTAAAAATGCCAGGGAAAATGCCACATGGTGTCTTTCAAAATGTACTCTATTTGGTCTGTTTGGTCTGTATTTCATCCCCCCATAATTTCCCTTAAAAGGGTAATGAGTCTGGGCACTTATGGGTTAAACATTCTCCCCTCATACAACAACTACCATGCTGATATGGTTAAGGTTGACGCATACTTACACCAAAACACATAAAAACCAGCCAGCTGCTGCTCATGATGTGTCACAGGGCAGAGTAACTCAGTTAAAGGAAACTGCTTTTGTTGTTAGGAAGGTTCTGCCCCTCCCTGGACACTTCCTAGAACCACTTCTCACTTTCAACTCACAATACACTTGCTATTTGTGTACACCCTCAGTTAAAACAAATTCAAACCATATTTGCTGCACATTAGTGGATGTACTCCAACAACCATACCAACTAACACACTACCAGACTTTTGAATCTATAGTTTGACACATGTACAGTTGCCATGCAAAGTGGCCATGATACATTGCCTGACATACAGTGAAGCATTTATCAAGTGTTTCAACTGACACTTCATTGTGCCAAGCATCCTCATAAAACTTTACAAGCAGACAGGTAAATGGGTGCTGTTTAATGCCTTGGCTTTGAACAGAAGGCGGTTAAATGGCATTATAGTTGGCAAATTACTACTCAGGCCCAAAAAGTCCTGGAGAATAGGCATCCCATGAGACTGCTGCTTTAATTGAGGGAGGGAGAGGAAGCTAGCTGCAGAGAGCATGAAGAGCAAGGGAGATGATGAGAAACAGAGACAGATGGACTGGCTGGCTGAGGGAAGCAAAGATCGGCCCAAAGGGCTCCGTAGAACCCCCCACACACACTCCTCTCACCTCCTTCCTCTCTGTTTTTCCAAGGGTATCCCAGATCTGGCACTGCAGACACTACTGCATGATGGGATGGGATAACGGTGGGGTGTGGTGGCGGTGGGCCATCCACTGTGGCTTTTGCTCCTGCTCCTCCCCAGCTCCTCTGAGAAGAAACCAGAAACCAGCTTGTGCATTGGCTGTTACTTACTTACTCAACTTACAGGATGTGCATCACACCATAGGTTTCAAAAATCGCAAAGCTTATTATACATGCAATGATTTTATGTTTTGGTGAACCTTATTGCACGGCACAATAATATTATACTCATATTACTTTAGATAGTTGTTTGTGCATATGGGAAGACATATGGGGAAATACTATCATAGATAAATAGATAGATAAATGAGTGCAAATATGAAATTTGTATGTGTTAAATTCCATAATGTCAAGTGCTGAGCAAACAAAACAGCCTTTACTGTGCATACATTATGGATGCAATGCAATCCATACACATATTTCAGCTCCATACAACAACACTAAAATGATACCAGTGTGTTTCGATTTATTCATAATAAAACATAAGTAACATCTCCGTTGTGCTCAGCACCGCACACACTCTGTATTGCCTTCATTCAGCCAGTAAGACACGCCGGCTCGATTCACGCGCAGCTGCTGTAAGTCGGATTCGCAGTGAAATAACCCGGTTGAGCACGCGCACTAGAGCAGAAAGCGCACGCGGGAGCTCGTTAGTGCCGTCAGAACGCCGTTAATTCGTGCGACGGACCGCTTTGCACCGCGACACAAATCAGATCAAAGGGAGGACCGTTTCTACGGTGCGCGCTCCATGCACGGCGCGAGCGTTAATGCCGTACCTGCAGCGCTCCGCTCCCTCCGCGGCGTTTTCTCTTCTCTTCTCCTCTCTTCTCTTTTCTCCTATTCGCTCCGCTCCTCCGGGGATGCAGCGGCGACCCGAGCCTCCTCCTCCTCCTCTCCTGCCTCCTTCTCGCTTTCTCTCTCTCTCTCTCTCTCTTACGCGCGCGCGCACTTCCTCTCGCTTTATTCCCGCCTGCAGCTCAGCGCGCGCAGGCCAGGGGGAGCCTCTGCATCTGAGCATGTGCGGGAGAAATGAACACACGCGCGCGCTCTCTTTCAAGATTCAAGATTCAAATGTGCTTCATTGGCATAACAAATATTTACATTCGTATTGCCAAAGCTTAGTAATAAGGCACAAGAAAATCACGGAAGTAGATAGTTAAAAAAAACAACAACAGAATAGTATAGAAAGAGTAATAATAAATTAATATATATAGAATAAACGAGCAACAGAGGAAGAGTAATAGTGTCTCCCTACTGTATCTCTTACACACACACACACACACACACACATAGAGTTCAGTTCAGAAGGGCCTTCTTGGCATGAATGAAAATTGTAAAACATTGATTACATTATAAATAACATTAATCTGAATTCATAAACATATATAAACATTATAAACATGGAAGAATATTTTGGGGTTAGTTAGGTAAACAATAAAAAACATCAATAGTAACAATAATGAAAACAACTATTGGAACAAAGATGATATTAAATTATAGTTAGTCATGTGCATGTGTGTGCACGTCGTGTCTCACTGTGTCTCAGGCTCTCACTCTCAGACATATTTTGCAGCGAGGGCAGCAGTGAGGCCTTCTCATAAAATCATTCTAACTTTTTTCACTATTTGTAAATTTGGGGAAATTAGCAAATTTTGTGAGTGATGATTTCAGTTAAGGTGCTCCTTAAATTTTGATATTTTTGACCAATATTTTTAAAGAGGAAATGCAGCTCAATCTCGACCTCAACGATCCTACTCTCTCTCTCTCTCTCTCTCTCTCTCCCTTTCACACACACACTGATACAGCACATGCACACCTTTCACCAAGCAGTTTAGGTAAAGTACGCAAACACACACACGCTCACACACCAAGGCCTACAAAAGGAAAATTCTTAGATAACACACTAAAATTCTGACAAATAACATAAAACAACAAAATCCCACCTTGCTTCAAATGTCCCCTTCAACAGTTTCCTTAAAAAATTAAGGAAAAAATTTTTACATTGAAAAGACAAAACGAACTGTGTAAGACAGTTCGAAAATATTTCTCTATACACACTCTTTGCTCAAAAAACCTATACCGCTTCACCCTGTATTCAGGGTTGAGGGGGCCTGGAGCCTACACCAGGAGACTTAGGGCACAAGGCGGGGTACGCCCTGGACAGGGTGCCAATCCATCGCAGAGACATAGGGCTCTAATACGGATTCAGAAATCCGACATGCACCATGCCATCAGTAAATCTGGTTTCCTGTAAGATCTTGATGTGAGTGCTGAGACGTGCATATCCAAGCCTGTTGGCACTGTCTCGTTCCATTTTATCCTCTATTTGTGTTCTACCAGCCGCTTGATCTGCTTCTGGTCCCATCTGATAGGGGACCATGTTCTTCAGGATCTTCAAAAGCTCCATCTGCAGCTTGGCATTTGTGATCCTATTCCCATAGGTTGGTCCTTGTTTATACGCAAGGCTGGCAACTGCTTGAGGTGCCCAGTCAGTAGGGGGCCATCCAAGGGAAGAAAAAACTTACTTATTGAATATAAGAAGACTGTATGCATTTTTTTTTTTGGCATTTTCATTTTTAGTTTTGACTCTAACTGCCGCTAACTGAAATCACCTCTGCTTATTCCTACTCTTTCTCATCTTCATAAAGCCTTAAAAATAATAATAATAAGGAGTATATATTTTTATCATCATCTGAACTTGAGTGTTTGTTTTATATCCTAAGCAGCAAAATGAATTTGTTTTATTATTGTTATTACATGGTATATCTGTTCCCTTGAATTAAATAGGAAAATGGGCCCCCTTTTTATTATTTATTATTATTTTTATTTTTTTTTACTAAAAAACTTCATGGCTTCAAATAATAAACAATACAAAATATAATTATATACCTATTCTGTTGTATGATACATATATTATAATCTTGCTAGATTGAGGGAAAGGTTAATGCTGGTTTTGATAAGAAAGGTGTCAATAACAAAAATGCAAAACACAAAGGTCATTACTGTTTTCATGGCAAATGGGTAAACCTACCTTAGATTAGGTAAACCTCAAGTGGTTATAATGTTACAGCTGATCAGTGTATATCAAAAATCCCATTTGCATATCTAGACTATGATTTAAAAGCTTGTACATTTATGCAATTATTATATTTGATCATGATTTTCGTGAGCATTATTTTTACTGGTTCAAACAATGCTGTCACATAAAAACAGATTCTCAAGCCATACAGGCCTGTACTTGATAGCCTCTGGAGCCCTCTAGTGGATAATTGAAGTGTTTACACAGTTATTATTCATTAACGCGCGAACAGAAATTCTTTAATATGGTAACTTTTAAAGATCGAATCTACCAATAAATTTTAACTAAATCGGTGGATGAGTCACTGCAACTGACTGTCACTAACCAGAAGCTAAGAAAATTGAGTAACACTGGCCTCTTCAAGCAAATATCAGGCATCGCCATGTTTGTTTAATTTATTCTCGCGTGTAATTAAATCTCGTTACTGTTAGTTCGCGCCTTCCAAATGTCGCGAGAGTACACGCGAGACGTTTAATTATATTCTCCCACTTTTGTAACATTCCGCGGTTCTTTTTCTTCTTCTTCTTCTTTTCAGTATGTTTACATCAAAAAGACAAAACGAACATCAACGCTGTGTAAGACAGTTCACGGATATTTTTTTCATACATACTCTCCAAACTGTCGCCACAAAAATGTGGACTTGGATGCTGTAGCATTACAGTTTGATAGCCAAACATGCCCCTGCATGATACCACCCCTCTGCACAAAAGCAATTTTCATGAAGTAAAAAGTCATTTTCATAAAGTCGCTCTGTTGACATTCAGGGAAAAAAGATTCCATGGCCACCACTTACTGAGGCTTGGGAACAAAATAGTATAATGCATGGCCACAACTTAACCTCAAAGCATTTAGCCTCTTTTAAACTACGAACAAATTTAATTTGATTGCGTTTATAAACTATTAGCATATATCACTGATTACCTTTATTTACATCATAACTTCAAAACAACCATCATCCTGTCACATCTGGAGCATGAATGATCTCATTACCACATGTTCTTTAGTCATGGCCACAACATTGTATTTCATTCCCACACCTTAGTAAGTCATGGCCTCATCATAGTATCGCTGTGCCATGCCTTAGGCCATGTACACACGTAACTGGGTATTTAAAAAAACTGTGATTTTTCTACTTTATTTGTTTTTATTTTTTTGTCTGTACACGACCTGTGTAGAAAAAATGTCTTTGTCCACATGAAAACACAAAACGCCCTGTTAAGTGTTAAGTTCTTTCAGGAGCATCTCTAACCAACAGGTGGCCAATCAGAAGCCTAGACAAAACATCAGTCGGAGTTTTGTATGTAGCAGCAGTGAGCTTCGTAGTATGTTAACGTAATGTGCAAGTAAGTGCGTGTGTATGTACACGTATGTAAAAGGTCCGGTAAGCAACGTTAACACAGTCATTAGTTTACTATACTTAAGTCAGAAATTGCACAAAATATTCTCATAAACAAAGCCGACATCAAACCAAGGAGACTAGCACACAGA
>JAAGKR010001326.1:0-40000 GCA_011419295.1 Clarias macrocephalus
TTGTAAACAATCTTTATATATTGTTTCTGAGTCCAGGGATTGACTGCCTTGTGGCCTTTTATTACAATCTTATTTTTCACCATGAGTCCATCCATGTAGGAAAAGAAGAGACAGACTGCTGGCTTGAGCTGGTTTTCTTTGCTTGGCCATCTTCATTTTATCACAGCACAGAATCTGAATCACTTCATCCGCTTCTGTCTGCATCCTGAGAGGGCTGTTTCCTTATCCTTTCTAATCTATCAAGGATAACAGTATAATCTACAGTGTCAAAAGATGCACTAAGGTCAAGCATCACAGGCAAGGAGACACAACTCCGATCAGAGACCAATAATAGGTCATTTACCACTTTAACCAGAACTATCTCTGTACTATGATAAGGCTTAAAACCTGACTGATAAATTTGTAGATATGAGGAAAAGCTTCTGTGCCACACCCTTTCCTAAAATCTTGTAGATACTATAAATGGGAGATTTGATGTTGGCCTATATTTGACTGGCATTGAGGACAGGATGTGCCCGGGACGTCGCTCGCGTGGAATGTAATTGCACACTCATAAGAGAATTTTTAAAAGATTCCACTAAAAAAATAATGACTTTAAAATGTCATAATATTAACATATCAAGAATAAAACTGATAAAAAAAATCATCAAGAGTAAATGATCACTTAAGATACTCATATATCTGGACTTAATTAGGATATCTAAAATGTAACTCCGATACCATGCAATACAGCCATTAACATGGGCAGCATTAAGAGCATATCCTTCAAGTAAATTATAAGACTAAATGTAACTAACACAAAGTTATGAAAAAAAAAAAAAGAATAAGAAACCTGGCAAGGTAAAAACACTTTTTTCAAAGAAAGACACAGGGACCCCACACATGGAAACAAAGACTTGTTGCCATGGAAACATAGACTTAGTGTTCTACAGGAGGATATTAGCCCCCTTTTTCTTCCTTTCATATACAGGAAGGGTAAATATTAAAGAAAGAGTTGGGAACAGAGACAGTGTCTGTTCTATAAATCGCTTTGACAGCATGCCCTCTGACTTATGAGGTTTCATGAGATGACTTTTAGAGAGCTATCTGTATGTGAGTGACAATCAAACCAATATATGTCATGTAATATTTGAAATAAAATGGGCCAAATCAGCCCTGCAAAACATGCACAACTAGTAGTAAAACCTAGGAGGTATATTCTGTTGAGGAATTACTGAAAAAGGAAATGGTAAAGTCTGTATGCTATGTAAGCATAAACTGTCTGGCAAAAAAAGACACATTAAGCAAAGAAAACATTAAAATTACTGAAATTGTGTTGAAAAGCATCCAAAACATTATTAAGACCTAGAAGGATAGTAATGAACTATCAACTTTGCCGATAAAATGGGGTCAGAAAAAAAATCACAAATGACCATGATCAGAAAGCTCTTAAATCTTGGTGAAGCTGCATTCTAAAACATCAGAGAAATCAGTAGAATTCATAGCTATGTTTAATCGTGAAACTAAGAGCATTTCCACATGCAGCTGTTTGGCCATAAAAAGACCACTTGTTGCTGAGGTTAATAGAAAAAAAAACAATCCTTTGAATTGCTAGGCTGCACAACGAATAGAATTTGGAGAAAAGTCAAGAGGTCAAGTAAATCCATTTTTCATATTCTAGAGATGGGCATGAAGGGAAAAACATGCACCTACCATGCATAGTGCTCACTATACTGTACAAGCCTCTGTAGGCAGTGTTATGTTCTTGGGTTGCTTCTGTTGGTCTGGTCTAGGCTCAGCAATAGTGGCAATAAAATGTAGTCAGTCAACTACCTGAATGTACTAAATGACCATTAATTAATTAATGGATTTTGTTTTTTCATCTGTTGGCATATACATATTCCAAGTGTGAAAATGTGCATTGGAAGCATTAAGAATCATTTTCACTCATAAACTGGCCACCACATTTTCTGCTGTAACCAAAACTAAAGATGGTCTAAAGAAATATTGGGGAGTACACTTTTTTCCCATGCAAAGTATTTGCCTCTTTATTACTTTTTTTTTCTCATACAGTACATCATTGCATTACATAGAGATGAATGAATATCTTCATTTGTCAGAAAGAAAATCTATAGTACGTTAGGCTAGTCTGAAAAGAGATGGTGTGAAATCAAGTTTATTAAAAACAACTGAACATATGTGAGCTAGTCACTGTAGTAAGACCAAGGGTCAAATGAGTGGATACTGTCTTATTTATCATTTTGTTATGTTGCGGCAGCTGGTTGAGCTGTTGAAAGAGGAGAGGGCATATCGGCACTCAGTAAGCACCATTCACCAACTGTGGAACAGATGGAGAAAGCACTGCTCAGGCTGTGTTGGTCATTTGGAGCTTTTCTCAGCTGCCAGCATGATATTAAATGCCCACTACATGCAGCAATGATCCTTTCTAGCTTCCACATTACATATTTTTTCACATTTATGTGAAAATGATCGCACCTAATTAACGTTAAGTTTGATATGTAACCTTTAATATCTTCCTACTATTTCTTAATAATTTGGCCACCTGCCAATTCAACAATACCAGCCAGCTTCTCTTCTGGCATATGACAGGTACAAACCAGAAAAGGTGAAGGCTTGATTTCTCTGAGATGAAGCCAGGCAACTGCATCTTTTTGAACTGCTGCTCATGCTACATCACAGGGAGGAAAATGCACTATGGACATAAATACTGGACATACAATTAAACATGCTATAATTTTGTCCCTGTGATTAAGGGGGAAAAGAAATCATGACAGCACTCTCAGGCCACAAGACAGCACTTCCAGTTCTGGACTATTGGACTCTTAACTGTGCATCTTAACTTAACTGTGGCATAGTCAGGATTTGTGGAACATACAGTAGATAAATGTCTAGGTACTGGATTCACTACTGATCATTGTTTAGGAGTATGATCCTTCATATTTGGTTGGTATGTAATGGTGGAAAACAAAGAGCTCTATACAAATATACCGATCACCCATAACACAGAAAAGTTGAACAAATTGCGTAGTCTGAGCCACTAGAAGAGCTAATGTAGCTCAAATTGCTAAAAAATAATAATAATAAAAAAATAAAAAAAATAAAAAAAACTTAAAATGAAGGAGGTCCTGAAAGAAATATGTCAGAACACACAGTCCATCACAGTCCAGTTTGTTGCATATGGGGCTGTGTAGCTGCAGATTGGTCACAGTGCCTAAGCTAACTTGTGTCCACCACAGAAGGTGCCTACAATGGGAATGTGAGCATCAAAACTGGACCGCAGAGAAATGGAAGAAGGTGGGCTAGTCAGATGAATCATATTTTCTTCCTCCATTCATTAACCTGGTAACATAAGCAACTCAGATTCTTGTTGCTGCTACTGTGGAAATTTCACATTACAGTAATTCGAATATTTATAGAAACATAACACTGATATCACTAAAAAAAAAAAACATGCAAACTGTCAGAAAGGTCTATATTTATTATAAGGAATAAACAGAGTTTTTAAATATTTGGCCAAACACATTGCATCTGTTACTACAAAGAACATTTTAACAAGTCCTGGTGAAATCCCACAACAATTGGAAGTTGGAGACAGAGCCAGCATTGAGACAGAGCCAGTAGTGTTAGCTCAAGGGAGAGGGAGAACACAAAAGAAAGAGAGACAGAAAGGTAGTGGCATGGAAGATTTAACACACTATTATCAGATCCAAGAGGAAAAGAGTGGAATTAACTTATTTCATATTTAAAAAATGTAACACCACACCATTCGTAGTTCCCTTTGGACTGAGCGGTTCCTCTGCCTTGGTTTGGAATTGCACTTAACATGGCTGAAGACCCTGTGCACTCCTGCCATTCAGGTGGATGTTACTTTGATATGTAGTACATACTTAAGAACCCTTGTTTTGTACAAAGGGACATTGTCCTGATCAAACAAGTTAGGCTACTTAGTTCCAGTGAAGTGAAATATTAATACTGCATCATACAGTACAACTACATTTTAGGCGATTGTTTGCAACAGGTTTAAGGAGGCACAAATGTGGGTGTGACAGATGTCCACAAATCTTGGGCAAGCAGAGTGCAGAGGCAGTGGGAGCATGGTCAACCACTGCATGCAGACAGAAAGAGATGAGTGAACAGAACAGGTAAGATGTAAGGCTTTCCATCTGTGGCTGATTGGAAAGTTTGTTTATGTGTTTCTTTTGTGTTGGCAGAAAGGGAGAGAGATTTGGAACACAGAGTAGCCAAGCATCAAGCATGTGTGTGTGTGTGTTCTGAATGCAGCTGAAACGTATCAATCAGTCAGTTCACAATAAAAGCAACTCAATTCACCAAGCTCGCTTTCAGCTCATCATTTCCCCAAACATCTTGACTCTCTTTGCACCACATGGTTTTTGGTCACACCACATTTTCAAATATTTTCATTAATACTAAAATTTAACAGGAATTGTCAATGACCAAGGCCAACAGAACTTTATGGCCCTAAAGTTCAATATCGCAAGTACTGTATATACAGGTATTTAGAGAGAGACCCCTTGAGGTTATACCACATGGCTGCTATAATGTATATATCAGTCTTGGCTGATGTCCATGTATACATGGCTAATGTCCTTTCTTTTCAGCAAGTGTGCTTTTCAGTGTGGTGAAAAAAAGTGTTTACCCCCTTCCTGATTTATTTATTTATTTTGCATATCTGTCACACTTAAATGATTGAGATCATCAAACTTTTGAGATCATCAATATTACACAAAAATAACCCGAGTAAACACAAAATGAAAATTTTAAAATAATGATTTCATTTATTAAAAAGTGAAACACATCCAAACATACCTGGCTCTATGTGAAAATGTAATTGCCCCTAAACCTACTGTAATAACTGGTTGGCAGCGAAATTTAAAAAAATCTTTTACATCACTCTGGAATTTTGGCCCACTCCTCTTTATAGAATTGTTTTAATTCGGCCACATTGGAAGGTTTTCGAACATTAATAGCATTTTTAAGTATTTCAATAAGATTTACATCCGGACTGTGATTGGGCTACTCCAAAATCTTTTTTGTTTGTTTTTATGTGGGGTTGTTGTTATTGTTGTTGTTGGTTTTGTTGTTGGTTTTGTTGTTGTTGTTGTTGTTGTTGTTGTTGTTGTTGTTGTTGTTGTTGTTGTTGTTTTAGCCATTCAGAGGTAGACTTGTTTCGGATCATTGTCTTGCTGCATAACTCGAGTGCACTTGAGCATGAGGTCACAAACTGATGGCCGGGATTTTCTGATGGACTGCAGAATTCACTTATACTCAATCAGTTATGGCAATCGTCCAGGTCCAGAAGCTGCATAGAAGCCCCAGACCATCACACTACCACCACAATGTTTGAACGTTGGTATATTGTTCTTTTTCTCAAATGCTGTGTTAGTTTTATCTCAGGTGTAACAGGACACTCACCTTACAAAAAGTTACATTTTTGTCTTATCAGTCTGCAAAGTATTTACCCTAAAATCCTGGGGATAATCAAGATGTTTTTTGGCAAATATTAGATGCGCCTTTGTCTTTTTGACCAGCAATAGCTTTCATGTTAAAATACTCCCAACTGGTCTGGCACTAATCAGGCCTGCTGGAGAAAATACAATTTAACTTAGCTTTACAAAAATTACAGTTCATTGATGGTATATTTTGGGGGCAATTACTTTTTCAATTGAGGTACATTTGGACAGCTTTTTTAATTAATCTCAATATTCAAAGTGTGACATATATCCAATGAATAAAAATTAAGGAAGGGGACAAAAACATTTTCATGGCACAACTACATACAGTTGAAACCATATATATTTACAAACACTTTTGAAAAAAACACAAAAACTTTAAATCAGAGTAAACTTGTTTCTGTTTTAGATCAACAAATATTAACATATTTTTTGCATTTGTTAAATCTCAGAATTTGACTTTCATCAGTCAAAAGATTACATACATTTCCTCAGTATTTGATAGAATTGTCCCGAAACTGTTTTCAAACTTGGGTCAAACATTTCGGGTATCCTGCCACAAGCTTTCTACAATAGTTTGATGGAATTTTGGCCCACTCCTCTTGACAGAACTGGTGTAACTGGTGTCAGGATTGTAGATCTTTTGCACACACATGACTTTTGAATGCCGACCACAAATTTTCTATAGGATTGAGATCAGGGCTTTGTGATGGACACTCCAATACCTTGACTTTGTTGTCCTTAAGCCACTTTGTAACTAATTTGGAGGTATGCTTGGGGTCATTGTCCATTTGGAAGACCCATTTGCATCCAAGCTATAACATCCTGGCTGATGTCTTCAGATGTTGCTTCAATATATCCACATAATTTTCTGTTGTCATGACGCCATCTATTTTGTGAAGTGCACCAGTCTCTTCTGCAGCAAAGCAGCCCCAAAACATTATACTACTGCCCCCATACTTCACAGTTCGGATGGTGTTCTGAGGCTTCAAAGCTTTGCCATTTTTCCTCCAAATATACCGATTTTTTTTTCATATATTTTGTTTCATCAAACCACAGGTTTTACCACTTAATGTCTCCAGAAATAATTTTTTTTGTCCACATGTGCAGTTGTAAACTGTATTCTGGCTTTGCGGTTTTGATGTAATGGCTTTCTCCTCGCAGAGTAACCTTTCAGCTCATGGTGGTACAGGTCTCATTTTACTGTGGATATTGACACTGGCATACCAGTTTCTGGGACTCAGAATCCGTCTGAGTGGTATGATAGTTGTACATTCCCATATTTTTTATACTTGCGTATTATTGTCTGAATGAATGAACGTAGAACCTTCAGGCATCTGGAAATTACACCTAAGGATGAGCCACACTTGTGGAGGTCCACAATTTTTTTTTCCTGATGTCTTGGTTGATTTCTCTTGATTTTCCCATGATGTCAAAGAAAGAGGCTCTGTATTTGAGGTGTGCCTTTATATGCATCCACAGGTGTGCCACCAATTAACCCAATGAAATCAATTGACCTACAGTATCACAAGCTTCTTAAGCTCAAAATGGAATCATGTGGAGTTTTCTTTTTGTTTAAAGACACAATAAACTTAGTGTATGTATACTTCTGACTTTGATGAAAGTGATTTAAAAAAATGCATAAACATTATCCCTTGCTCGATGCTGACATTTAACAAATGTAAAATATGTTAATATTTATTTATCTAAAACCGAAAAAGTTTACTCTGTTTTAATGTTTTTTTAAAAAAAAAAAAAGTTTTTGTGTTTTTTTTCTGTAGTGTATGTAAATATCTGGTTTCAATTGTGTGTGTTTCATTGGGCCCCCTTCCTTTGATGAGCCATATCTCATATTTGTTTTCCAGAAATACAAGGGCCTTCCCATAATTGGGGCCCTGGGTTGTCAGTTACACCCACCATTACGATGCCCCTGAAGGCAGTGAAATGAATTACACATAGGACAGAGAAAATTAAATTATGTACAATAGGTTTAAATCATACTCAAAACAATGCATCACTATTTATATTAATAAGAACACTCAGGGGCTAACAAACTAGATTAAGACAGAATGCAACAAAATGCACACAGTACTATGTGGAATGCAACCATCATGCAGGTCCTCTGGAACAAAGAGAATGTATGAGGGCAGCAAGGAATCTTAGGGAATGCAGAAACAAATGAAAAAAGGAAAATCATGATATTACAAAGGATAAAAAAGTCCACCAAATTGGATCAGCTACTGGTCCAGAGAGAGAGAGAGAGAGAGAGAGAGAGAGAGAGAGAGAGATTCAGCATGGAATCACAAATATGGACATTCATATTGCCCAAGCTCAGAATCAATTCCCAAAATAACAACAGAAATAAATAGATTTAAAAAAAACTATAGTGATGAGAACAACTTACTAAGAAGGAAGGCAAAAAGAATAGGTATTATAATAATAACAAACAATAATAAATTGAGAAAATTTGGTCAAAGAAGAATCATTATTAACACAAAAGAGGAGAGAAGGAAAGGAAAGTGGGATTGTGTTGCATGTATGATTTTTTATGTGAACATTTTTCGCTACACTTGGAAAGAACAAAGTGGTGAATATTAATATTCTTAACAAATATTTAATATTAATAACAAATATTACATATATGTGTGTGTAGAGAGAGAGAGAGAGAGAGAGAGAGAGTGTGTCCTGTGGAAATTTGCACTTCCAAGATGGCTGGCACGTTGGTCAGCCCAAACTGGACCACCAGATATTCATAATGTCCAGTGTTGAAGGCAGTTTTTCACGCATATATCAAAATTGCCAGACAGAGTCGTGGTCAAGAAGGTGGAAAAGATGGACTGTGGAAGCATTGGCAAAAGGTCATGTGGAATAAAGTGTTCATGCAGCCTTCAATCCTATCTGAGCAGTGTTATCTGATGTTGCATCTGTTGGTCAGGTATACGTCCTTCAACATTATGTGCCAAAAGAAACAGTTCAGCTGACTACCTGATTAAACTAAAAATGTTTTCTTCACTGATGGTACATAAGTACATAATTTTGAATGAAAATATAAATATATTAAATGAAAAACGTAAGAATATTGAATGAAAACTGAATATATTGAATGAATTCTGTATATTTTTAAAGAAAGTCTGAATATAATAATTCAATTTGGACTTATCACAGACGCACCAGTGACGGGTGTGCATTCAAAACCTTTTTTCCCTCTCGCTCACTCCAAAGTGCTCAGTATGGTGTGTAAAGGGACGGGGCCGCTAAATCTGGCACTACAATACTGATGAAGAAATTTATTTACTATTTCATCCTGGAAGACCAAATGCGGGGGGCCTCACCAGCCGGCCTGTTCATTGCCATCATGCTGGTTTAATGTTATGGAAAGCAACAGGCTTTCCACTCCTCATGAGCCATGTCTATCAACTCATATGCATAGTCTGTGTCCGTTCACTCAGAAGGGCACAAAACAGAAGAGGGATAACCTACACACAGTAACTTCAAAAAAGGTGCATCCTCAGGTGCATCTCCACCAATTTCACTCTGTGTGGGGAAATCAATTAATTAGTCACAGCCATTCCCAATCAAAATGTCCCTTAGTCTAATAATATACACACACGGTAAATTAACCAAAACAAACTGACGATCCTGACAAGCATGCAACAGAAAATCAGTAACTCCTAGCGCACAAAATCATAAACATACTCAATATATATATATAATTAGGATAATCTTGAATGGTTAAGCTGAACAAAAGTAAGATACAACAGTCTGATATGGGTGTCCTGCTATCAGTGAGTGATGACCAACGATCCCCCCCCCCCCCCCCCCACACACACACACTCAGTCGCAAATCCTGGAGAAATGCAGAATGATATTGTATTAGTACAATTCTGACATTAGTTCCTCTTTTGCTGACTCATTTAAAAAAATTACAGGACACTGAAATTCATTAACAGTTCATTACATAACCACATTAGAGGAACAGGCTAACAAGATGGATGGTCCCAATAGATACAATAGCATTTTTAGTCCCATTTTGTGCAGTTGTTTAGATGTTATTCATAAATTTCACTAAAAGCTTCCTTTCCCTGTGTCTATCTCATTAAAAGGTCAGCAGTAACCTTGGTTGAAAGCTTTAGATTATCTATCAACACACACACACACACACACACACACACACACACACACACACACACACACACACACACACACAGCCTCGTGCACACACACAGAGCAAGAGAGACAGACAGTGTAGTGAACCATGCATTTTAGACTTGGCCCTTCACTATGCTCATTAAAACTAAAAATCATGCAGCTGAATAATTATTGTCCTTTGCCATGTATGTAGACCCTAAAATATACATTATATTATTCACAGTCAAGTATTATATTCGCTGTGCTGCCAGTGCTCACAAGACTGATGCTACGCCCTTTTTAAGGAGAATGAATATTTGTCTTTTATTCTGCATGAAGAGAGCAATGATTTTAATAAATCCAACAGCATATTCTTTTAGAAACTGTCGAGCTTTATGGAATTGCACCAAAAACAGTGACTAAAGTTTTTAATCCAAAAAAGATTACAGATTTCCCTCTTTCAGCCATCGACTACTAGCAAGCTAGCAAAGAAGTCTCATATTAAACACAGCTCACTAACTACCACAAAAACTCATGCATTGTTATATTTCAATAACTACTCTGTGAATTGAGTCACTAAATAAACGTTTTAGTTTATTACGAACTGGTGCCGGTAGCGTGTCTCACCCATCTAATGAATGAATTCTCCTGGGAACAGTTCATCAAAGTCTGATGGCTATTTAGTTAATCAACCTTAATTCTGTGCCTTCATTTAGTTACATTGCATGAGCCATACAGTAATTATAATTTGAAATGTCTCCAAAAAAGCCTCTAGTGATCATTAACTGCATACTGTAGAACAGCACAAAAAATGTCTGACTGGCTAAATTTTACCTCACTCCCCCGTGTCCTAAAGAGTCAACGCTTGCATCAGTAAAGGTTTTTAGGAATAGAAATATGTGTAAATGGCACAGTAATTAAAGAAAGGGGGGAACATTTATCTGGCAAAATATGGTCTGATTTCCTAAGGAGAACCTGTGCCTAAAAGTTAAAGATAGGAAGAAGGTTCACCTTTTAACATGACAATGACCCAGAGCGCATTGCCAACACAGTGACTTACAAATTACTTACATATTGCAGTCCACCAACAGTCCATTGATCTTATTTTTCATCTTAAAGACTCAATATAAATAATAAGACATCTCTGAAAATGTATGACTACTGTATGATGAAATGTTTAATGTTTTTCATCAACAAATAAAAACTAAATGATAATGTGAATGATAAATGAATGGACAAAGGTTTTTTTAATCAATTCATCTTTCTATCCAATAATCTGCATGCATTTACTACAAACTGCAACAGTGCACCTTATGATTGGTGGTATTAAAATAAAAAACATTGTCCCACCCATCAGCATCAAAAGCAAACCCCTTACCTTCTTCCCTTGGAAAAATATTTGGGACAACATCATTCCCTGTTAGGGAAATTTGCATTTAGCAGTTAAAAAATAAAAGAAGGGTAGAGTGTAACACATGGACACAACTAAGGGGCATTATCATGGCAGGGCACATGAAGGAACTGAGAAAATAGAATATAAATGCAGGGTTGGTGCAGGAGGTGGTATCTGGAACTGTCTGCTTTACTAAGAGGACTTTATTGCACTGCACTGTGTATTGCACACTGAGTATTATTATGGCCAATTACCACAGAGAACACTCTCACTCACTCATCATCTATATCGCTATACCACTTTATCCCGTATACAGAATTGCGGGGGGCCTGGAGCCTATCCAAGGATATTTAGAGCATGAGGCGGAGTACGCCCTGGATGGGCTGACAATCCATTGCAGGGCACACACACTCTGAATAATTTGGGAATGGCAGTTAGACAAATCTACATGTTTTTGGACTGTGGGAGGAAGCCAGAGTACTGTACATTATCATTGGCTTCTGTGCTTACTAAAACATTAGTCATTATTGAACTGGTAAGATTAGTTAATGTTATACTGCATGTATATATATGTATACTGTGTGTGTGCATCTGTGTACTTTGCACAGTTGATGTTGAGCTGTGTATGCTACTTATGCTTAATTCAATGTCTGACTAGTGTCACCAGTAGGTTCATTAGTCAGGCCAAAAAAGGCTCCTTGTTGTTATAGGGCAAAATAATTATGAAGTAGGAAAAAATAGATTATGGCAGTTGATTATTCTGAGATTTTTAAGTGTGGTTGCAGTAACTATTAAGAATGTGGGGTCTCAAAAGTGTTATTACATTTAAACAATATATGCCAATATGTATGAAATTATTTATGCTCTCTCTCTCTCTCGCTCTCTCTCGCTCTCTCTCTCTCTCTATATATAGTGTGTGTATGTGCGCACGCACATGTCCATATTTACCTCTCTCCTAGCAACATAATACCTGATTTCCCTGACTAGTTTATTGTGCCTGACAGATCAGTTGTTGAAGCCGGGGGGTGGGGGAGAGAGGGTTGTATATGCTAATTTTGGGTTGTAATAATACTCAGTGTGCAATACACAGTGCAGTGTAAACAAGTCCTCTTAGCAAAGCAGACAGTTCTAAATACCACCTCCTGCACCAACCCTGCATTTATATTCTATATTCTCAGGTCCTTCATGTGCCCTGCATGATAATGCCCCTTAGTTGTGTCCATGTCTTATACTTTATTGTAACCTAATGTGTTGTACTTCCTTTATTTTTGTATTTTTACAATTGCTAAATGCAACTAAGATGACTGTTTCCCTAACAGGAGTAAGTTTATGATTTTGACTTTGGCAACTTAATTATAGAATTGTCCGTGACATGTCAGGTATTTGCTCTTCAGAATAACCCTTATGCATCAGACACTGTATTGTATTTACAAATCTTTTACACAATTCTAAAATATATGGTTGGCACAAGAAAACAACACATTCTCCAAAGAACATCATACCTACTGTGAAGCATGGTGGTGGTGGGCTCATGCTATGGGTCTGCTTCTCTTCAGGTAAAATTGGGACTCAGGTCAAGACACAAGGAAAATAGTATATAGATCTGTACCAAATTAAATGGTTTCAGATCCTGGGAAATTGTTAAAAGAAAGAGTGGAATAGATTTACCAAAGCATGATGTACAAAGTTGAAACCCTTGCCAAAAAGGTAAGGTGCCATATAGGGGACACAGTAGCTTGCAAAGTAGCATTCACATTTAGTCATCTTAAAACAATCAAATGCATCTCCAATGTTGATGTACAAACAGAATAATGTGAGTGAAACCTCCCAGACCCCAAAAATGTGTCATAGGGGATATCCTCCCCTTGCTTGTTGCTCAGCCCTGGTGTTCTCTGGTGGGGATTGTTTTGGCCATAGATCATTTACATAGCCACTAAAATGGCATGTTCAGAGGAGGACTGAAACAGAGGGAGTTTAAGGTACAAAAAATCTGATCTGATGGGTATTTCAGCTGGAGCATAAACAGGCTTACTTTGTAGGGCCTCTCAGACCTATCTTAACATCTCAAAGAAATCTTGTGTACACACTTATTCAGTCACAATTTTCTTTAAAACATTTTGTTTTTTATTCGAATTATGATGGTTGCTGCTTTTTTTTAAATCTTGGTTTAATTTTTCGAACACAAAGACCTGCTATTTTATTCAGAGTGTATGGATGTTTTAAAACATCTGTTTGACAGTTTAGGCCATGACAAGTGTAATGGGTATACGGAGACACCAAAAACAACAAAATGACTCAGTTTTCTCATTCTCTTTCCACTACATAGGGTCCAGTTGGCAGATGGTCCCAGATGGTAAGGATTGACTCCTTAATGATGTGCATAATTTTTCCAATTGAATTTGAGTCCCAGAATACATGGCCAGCCCATATGGAGCTTACTCCAGCCTCAATTACAACAATCTTTCTTTGTTTTAGTGTTTTTTTTTTTTTTTTATCTTGGTGATGCTGGAGTGTATCAGTGAGTTGGAGCCGACAATTATATAGTTATAAAGGTACAATATGTCAGATTTAACATGGAAAGGTAAATTCTTGTACCTTTAAATCTTTTTTAAGTCGGCCTATATGCTTAACTAAAGTAGGCCTGTTTTTTTTTTTTGTCAATTTCATTTATGTATCATATTATGATAATATAAAGTAGGCTACTTTAAATGTTAAAAATATAAGTTCACAACTTTGTCAATGTTTTTCGCTAAGTATTGAAATATTTTTTGATTGGAAAAAGGTTTTTCATTAGGTTAAATGTATTTTTTATTAATCAATTTTATTGTTTATCACTATTTACAGTATTTATCAATAACAACAAAACATTGTGCTTTTGTAAACTAAATCGTCTCAGTCTCCACCAATATCTTTCTGAAACACCTCATTAAAATTAACTGAAACTCAGCAAATACTACACACACTGACTGAGAAATATATCTATAGAAAGCTTAAAGTGTCTACTTTTAAATGAACCAACATGAATAAATAAAAAATAATAATCTCGTCTATGTGTCCGTATGAATCCAAGAAGAGGTACAGTCTTTCCGCTGCACTTCATTACCTGATAAAGACCTGAGACAGGACACGCCCACACGCTATTCACAGGGAAAACAGTCTGAGTAATCTACATACAAGGCCACACCCCCAACACACACACACAAAGGATTCAGTAAGTTTTCTGTGCATGTGGACAATGACATGCACTGTACACGGTTTCTGAAGCTCTACAGAATGTTCTGGACAGTGGGAGGAGTTTAGATTTACCTCAGAATAACACTGAGACTCCAGGAGAGAACAAAGGAGCAGAATCCAGAAAGTTGTTACCATGGTTGCATTTCTTCAGCCCACGGCATCAACATCAGCCAGAATACCACCTTATTTGTGACAACTTGTACCCTCAAAGGTACAGTATTATACCTTTTATTCTGTGAGTGTGGGTTAAGCACTACTGACCGTAAAGGTCATTGCATGTTTACATAACTTTCATACTCACCAAACCATTCAGTGACCCCTCATGCCTTGTGAATGTGAAAATTTTGGAGCATATATATAAGACAATGTATGTACTGTATTTTAGACCAATTATGAGTAGGTATGCACATAAACATCTGGTATTATAAAATACAGTGCCAGTGTACAATACAATACTTTTTTTCTTTTTTTTATATACAATACATGTGTAATATTTAGCAATATATGGTAACTTATCAGAATTCTACATCACAATTCACCACATTTTTGTGTGGGCAGAAATCACAGAATACACCATGCATCCATGCTTTGTATCTAGTAAATGTCCTGTCTCTAGAAAACAAGCGCTGAAATCTCAGTGCCAGAGGTAAGTTCCATTTGCTATTGCAGCCTCCTCTGTTTCACTGAGACATGGCTGAACCCAGTGGCACAAGACTACACCATCTACTATTCTAGTGCATGGGCAGAGCAATGGCGTCGAGGTCATCGGGAGGGAGCTTGTGTGTTTGGTAGTACAGTCAACAGAAGCTTTAACACACTCTTGCACACCCAACCTGGAGATCCTGGCTGTCAAATGTTACCTTGTTTACCTTCCACGGGAATTTACATCATAATCAGCACCATTTATATTCCACCTCAGGCAGACACAAACACTGCCATATGTGAACTTCATAATAATGTAATTAAACACCAGCTATTTCACTGGGACATTGCCTTCCTTGTGGTAGGGGCCTTTAACAGATTTTTTTTTTTTTTTTAATGATTTGATCTGCTGATTATGATGTGATTTTGGCCCATTTCAATTTTCTTTCTTTCTAAGAACTACAGCCTTTCAATTTTCTTTAAAAGAACATTTTATAGTATTTAATTTTATGAATTCGTTTTACCTGCTGCATGACATTATATTACCTACCCACAGCAGGTCCCTAACATTGGATGGCTGTTGTAATAAATTTGTAACGATGCTGCGATGAAGTCCCATATCAGAAATAACATCATGACAACATAGTTTTGAAAGTCAGACTGATAAAATGACATTGAGATAATGTTAAATGAATGATTCAAACACAATCTCAAAACAATGTAATTTTAACCTTTATTTTAAACATTGGTCTGAGACTTTGAGGTTTTTGTTTTTATCCTTTTGGCTATTTTCTTTTTTTAATCATTTGCTTGTTCCTAATTAGACCAATGGCTTGATTTATTGTTCTATAAGTCATTGTTTTGCAACATTGTGTTAGGAACATTCATTAAATGTTATGCTGTCATCCTGCAGTCAACGAATCAAAGTGATTCTACCTTTCAAAAGCAACCTACTGTAATACTCACATTGTCCCAATGTTCATAACACTGTCAAATAAACATCACCATAATGTATTAACAATGAGAAATCCCTGCTGAGTAAGGACTAAAGTCACCTCGGCTGTTTTTTTTTCTCTAGCAGTTAATACATTATTACACTAGACAAAGTATGGCAACACAATCTGACCTGCACTTGTTTTGTAAAACATGTCAGTGATTTTACTGACAGATTACTGTGCTTTTCTCTTTACCCTGCTTCTCTTTCTGCACCACTGGGCCATTTCTTCTCTGACTTTTATTTTTATAACTTATTAGCCAGTCACATTTGATATCTTCAAAAAAACACCACAAGATCTTCTAATGCCAATGACAGTCAAAAAATGCTCTCTCTCTCTCTCTCTCTCTCTCTCTCTCTCTCTCTCTCTCAGACACACACAAAAGGAGCCTGTCAAAAATGGCCAGCCCCCCCTCCCTCCCTCCCTCCCCCCAGATTTCCCAGTGTCCAGTTTATGCCTGCTGACAAACATTTAATGTGTTGTTCTGTTGAGAAATAGTCCACAAGTATCAGGGCATACTGTAGCACAAAGCTGGTTTTCTGCTTCACTTGGCTGGAATAGAGGATCTACGTCTTCATCAGCTTCTAAACCAACTGAGCACATGTCTTTGGAATTATGTAGTGCCACCCTGATTTCACAACACTTTGGACAGGTGATGATTAAAATATTTTTAAACGGGTTTAATAATCTATGAAGCCCCCAAAGTGATTATTTTGAAGAGTCGGATATTAATTTTGACATAAAAATAGCCTGTCTGTGACTGAAAACAGCCTTTTATAATGTATGGGGTTATCCATCAGAACCATGGCATTGGCAAGTAACCATAGAAACACTTCCTTTGCGTTAACAAATAGCTTGAGCACCCAGACCTACATCTTTCAAAGGAAAAAGGCTACATTTATCTTGAGAAATATACAGTGAATTGAAAAATTATAGTGGGCATATTTGTCACACCTAAATGATTTTGGATTATCAAACAAATTTAAATAGTGCACAAAGATACCTAAATACAAAATGCAGTTTTTAAATCATGATTTTATTCTTAATAAATGTATGATTTTATATCCAACATTTATTAAGAGAAAAAAGCTGTCTAATCCTACCTACCAACCATGAGCTCATAAAAGAACCCAGAACAACATCTAAAGAACTGCACGCCTCACTTGCCTCAGTTAAGCCTCGGTTCACGATTCAACAATAAGAAAGAGACTGAGTAAAAATGGCATCCAAGGGTGAGTTCCAAGCCGAAAGCCACTGACACAAAACTAATCAAAAATAAAACACAAAGGCCTCATCTTACATTTCTCAAAAAACATATTGATTTTCTCCAAGACTTCTGGGCAAATATTCTGTAGACTGCAAAGCAAAAGTTGATATTTTGCAAGTTCTGCCACACATTAAATATGGCAAAAACTAACACAGCATTTCATATAAAGCATATCTTACTAACATTCAAACATGGTGGTGGTAATGTGATGGTCTGGGGCTGCTTTGCAGCTTCACAACCTGGACGACTTGCCATAATTGATGGAACCATCGACCAGAAAATCCTGGGCCTCGATCAGAAAATGCTGACGGACAATGATCCGAAACACACCAGCAAGTCCACCTCTGAATGACTCAAAAAATATATAATACAAAATTAAGGTTTTTGAGTGACCTAGCCAAAGTCTGGACATAAATCTGATTGAGATGCTGTGGAATAACCTTAAAGAGGATTAAAACCTCCAATGTGGCTGAATTAAAAACAATTCTGCAAAAAAGAGTGGGCCAAAATCCACGAACAGCGATATAAAAGACTCTATTATCACAAATGCTTGATTGCAGTTGTTGCTGCCGTGAATGGGCAAAATCGGTTGTTATTTTAGCAGGACTCATTGCTAAAAGAGGCCACTGCCCTTAGGAATACTGTTGCCATGAAACAATATTTCGGTAGTGTTAAAATAATGCCCATATTGCCCTATATGTAAGATCCTGAACCCAAGTTTTCACACCTACTTGGTTTTGTGTACAAGAGGCATGAGACACATGTATGCAAAAAGCTGTTACATAGCTTTTATTAGAGACAAAGCCCCTCTTTTCGGTCAGCTAATCAAGTGTGTTTGGTTAGCTGCTTTTAGCTGCAGCTTTCAATAAAGGAGCATTAAGTAGAAGTGGTCTTTAAAAAAAAGGTTTTAATGCTTAGGTTCATGGGTTCGAATACAAGATATAATTATACATTGTTTGTTCCTTAACCCACCATCCATTTCTGCCAATGTTCACAAACCTTCTTCCCAAGGTCTATTGATTACAGTTCAGTTTTATTGTCATAAGGAGAATAGGATGGTAAGAGTCTATCAGCTGCCATTTTGAAACACCTATTCTGTTATAACCACTACGGGTGCAAGACTGCTAGAGGCTGTTTAATGCTCTAACTCATGACCCCAAGAAAGGTCGTATTTGATTTCGTTTTTCTCTAGGGGTGCCAAGATGGAAAGTGGTACATTAATTATGCATAATACTTTACACATCACACCGCTGTTAAGCCAAAATCTCCCTCCAAGTAAATAGAAGATATTTAACTCATCTGTCTTTTCTTTAGCATCAATACTAAACAACACTGGAAAACATCTGTTGTCCTCTTTAATAGCGGAAAATATCTCTTAGATTAGCCTTTTAAACTCTTTGGAAATCAATAGCATTCTTGTAATTTAACACTTAGATAATTCCAGCTTGGTCTTTCAAAGTGTCAATATTGTATGTATTGTAATATTGCATATTATACGGTATGATTTCCATAAAGTGAGCAAATTATCATGCTACCTACAGTAGGTACTCTGCCTGTTACAGCATGTGCAATCAGAAATATATACCTCCAGTGTTCTCAGTAGCTCATGATAGCATTTAAGCATTTAGCTTTTGCAATCTCAGCCATTATTTAGCCACTCCAGCTCACTGACAACTGCTCGAATACACTTCTGGCAACCCCCATACCAGCTCCCTAGTAATCAAGCTTAACTTACAATATGGATAATATGTGAGAAGACTCTTCCAGAGAGAAAGAAAACCAGGAACGCCTCTAATCAATTGCTATTCATGTCTCAAAGTAAATGCTGATCAACTGATTCCAATCTTCACCCAGATCTCTAATAGGTCCCTAGAGCTGTGTCGAATCACTCCATGATCATGGGGGTTAACAAAAAAAGCCTCCATCATAGGACTGAATGACCACAGGTATGTTGCTCTGATTATTTGTCATCATTACGTCCTTTAAGCCACTGGTGTCAGCAATGGTGGTCTTCAAGAATGTGTCCTCTCCCCACTGCTCTTATTTCTTTACACCAACAACTGTACCTCCAGGGACACAGCTGTTAAACTCCTGCATATTGGCAGGAGGTTGAGTAACTAATGCTCTGGTGCAATCAGAATAATCTAGAACTGAACCCACTCAAAATTGTGGAGATGGACATTGGATTTGGGGGGTCCCCATTCAGCACTGCCTCATCCCCACAATATACTGTAGCCATGTGCCATTCATGGACACATTCATGCTTTAGGGAACTACCATTTCTCAAGACCTGAAGTGGAAAACCAACATAAATATACAGTGCAGTCATTGAAAAAAAACCTAAACCCATTCATCGAAGTCTGATTTAGACCCTTCACATTTAGAAATACTGTATAAAATTGTATGCTTCACTTACATATGTGATGCATATTATCATTGTTTGCATTACCATGCACAACTCATTTTCATATGTGATGCACATCACTGCTGTTCGCAATATCATGCACTATACTGTATGTATACTGTTGATCTGTTTACATATTCTATATAGATATACATAGAGCTTAGAGTTTCCATTTTGTGCATTCCCTTTGTATTTAATTGTAAATTACACTGACCAGTCATAACCACTACCACCAGTTGAATTGAACAACATTGATTATTGATTATAGACCATTAAACTTGTGACAGGATCATGGCCACCCAAGTTTCATCTAAACCAAAGGCACATCCTGTTCAGTCCAAAGTAGCACAAATTGCTGGAACACAAGGACCACACAATATTGGGCTTAATGTTTGGGGTTTTACTGTTATGGCTGATCTGTTTAAATTTAAAAAGTTTTTTTTTATGTATTGCTTGAGAGTCAACAGTCAGATGAAAATTTCTCATGTGTGTGAACATATTTCACTAATAAATCTGATTCTTATTCTGCCACCTTTAATTGGATTACCTTAATTGTTATCAAGGCAGCAAGATTGCATTATATGTTCCATAATAAAAGTGGTGTTTGTATCTTGACTTTGCATTCGATTTTTTTTTTTTTTCAGATTTTTCTTGAACTTAAAAGTTTTGGGCCCATTTCATAAGTAAATTAATATGTAATCTTTTCGTTGATGATCATAGTACATATATATATGTATATATATATATATAACCCAGAGTACACCCACACAAAATGATGGAGAACACTCCTTACACAGTAACTCAAACTCAGGATTAAGTACAGGATGCTGGAGCTGTGAGTCAGCAGTGCTACTGAATTATGGCACTGAGTGATTTTTGTGCTATCCAAGTGCAGATTTTATTGTAAATTATTGCTTTATCATGTTTAAATTTCTTCTTGATGTGTGCATAGCAAGACAAAGATTTCAGTAAGAAGGGCTTTAATTAGCTCAGTTTGATTAGTTGTTGAGGACTAGATAGTACTACTAAAATGTGTGTCAGGTTTAAATGATCTTGCAGCTTTTCTTGTAAGCTCTGACCCTTTTTCTGATGATTTGTGATGCACTCGTTGTTAGGATTTCTAAAGCTCCACTGACTGGGGCTATAGAAATCCTAACAACGACTGCATTAACCTTGTTATGAGTGCTCCTCATAATTAAGACTGGTGGTGTCAGTATGTTTTCATGGACCTCAGTCTTCCACGAATTATTGGAATCATAGCGTAATCAGAATAAAAATGCACCATATAACCACCTCAATCAGAGCAGACTGACCTGATTCAGCCCGAGCAGAATGACTTTAAAGTGAAATGAGAGGGATAATCTTTGATCTTTGATAATATGTTCATTAGGTAAATATTAGCCCTGTGAACACTTGCTCAGATTGTTTTTCTCTTGTTGGAAGAAATATATTCCTTCTGTTCATTTGCCCCATGTGGGGGCAAAATTAGATGATGTGATGAATTTTAAGGAAGGAAATTTTGCTTCCTGATCAATAATCTCTGTGAGAACTCTCTCCAAACAGTCTTTCCTTTGGACTTTTATCCACTGGGTCTCTGGCTGAAGAAGGTGAACTAATTGGCTTGGATTTCACCCATAGTAATGCAGGGTCATGATTTAGAAGATTAAATGCTTTACATAACCCTGTCTTCCTGATTTTTCAATATAGCTTGTTTTTTTTTTTTTTTAAATCAGTACCTGATTGTATTACCCTACATAAAGAACACTCTGGGTTTGTTCTTTGGGTATTGAGAATAATTATGATGTAATATTTTGATACGTTGTGATATTTCACCCTGTGTCAGGAGTGTTTCTGAACAGGCATCTTCTCTCACACACAAATACATACACTTACACACAGTGAACTACACATCCCAATACACCCGCTCCAGATCACTGATTACTAATTGGCACCACCCTAAGCTCATCTTCCCAAATGCAGTCACGGATGCATCAGGACTCTCACTTCACTTATTCACTCACTCACTCACTCACTCACTCACTGCACAGCAATGTGGTGTATTTTCTGTGTCAGTCACTAGCAAGCCTTATTTTCTGGGTGTTAATTTGGTATTGATCTTGGTGTTTTTCTTCCCATTTCCAATTCTGTCTCAGTCCTGTGTATGTGGTTTGCAAATTGCTTGAACACTGCCTGTCTGACCTTGACTCTGATTATCCCTTTTGATATTGTTTGCCAAAATATAGAAGTTTAGTATAAGCTGGTCTATCTGTTCTTATGTATGCCCAAGTATGCAAAAAAAAAAAAAAAAAAAACAAGTATGCTAAGTATATAAAATCCTAGTATGCCAAAGCATACTAAAGTGAACTTGCTCCAGACTAATGACTAGTATACTTGAAATTTTGGAACAACTAACTTTGTACTAAGTGCATTTAAGTTGTAATTAAATTGTACAAAAGCACAATTTTAAGTGTATTAATTATACTTTTATAATTTTTTATTTTTATTTTTCCATTTTATACTTTTGTGTGCTAAAATGGAACAACTTTAAGTATACTTAGTACACTTAAAGTATATGGCTGTGTGTGTACTAATATACATACCTAACAGTAATTAATGAAATTTACGTATATATTTAATGTATTTAAAGTACATTACAGCCATTTTTTACAGTGTTACAAATACATGATTAATATACTTTGAATATATTCTTATTGCAGAAGTAGCATGTTGTTATACTTCTGGCCAATTACATATACTAAAAAAGAACACTTTGTGGTTAATACAAATATACTTTATTATATCATATAGCACACATAGTTTTAGGATAATTTACACATGCTAAATTCATTTTCTACACTATATCATGTTTTTGAAACATATTACATCAGTAATTATAAGGCAGATTTTATTCATGAGTTCAACAGATTTAATTTGCACAAGATTACAAAAAAACACTATTATAGTTTATTTGTGTTCAACAAAACATCAGGTTGTCTTACAAACACACAAACTAAAATTTAAACTTTTGTCTGAACAAAGGCAGACATTAGGATTAGAATATACAGGTACAGTATTAGTTCAAACCTGGTGTGTTGATTCTAGCTGTTACACAGAGACTAAAAACAGGCAGAGAGCTACAGAGCGCACTAAATATAAGCATAAATAAGAACATATGAATAAGTATATTTAAATTTAATGGAAAATATACTGAGCCTACCGCATATTAAAATTTGTATTTTTATGTACACTTTCTTTACATTGTTACAATGATTTATTTCAAGCATGTACCAAAAATAAATTGAAAAACTAAATTTAAATAAGCATGCTTTGGAAATTAGACCAATCGTTCACTTAAAGCATATTTTCCTATAATATATTATTTTGAAGTATATTTAAAGTTTAATTCCAAAATTTGTTAAAAGCATGTTATTAGTATACTTTTCATATATTATCCGATGGTACAACTTTTTGTTAGTATATTTGAAATGTACTATAAAAGATTTCAATATATTTGTAATACACTAAAGTGTATTTGTTTTTCACTGGGGTGCTTATAAACATAACACCTTTTCATTTTATTTCCAAATTGTAATACACATTTATTATATAACTAAGGCATTTTTAAGTGCTATGCATTAGTATAAAAGCTTTCTTGTGTCATTATTATGTATTGGACAGAAAAGTAACAGAACATAGCTTTATTTTAATTTAATGCCAAAATTGACAAAGAACAAGGAACACAGCATGTTTCTTATGCAGTGGGATTTATGTTCGTAACTAACACTCATATCTATTATTGTTTGCCTTTCCTTCACAAACATGTCTACAGTAATTGTTTATAATCCCACTATTCATTGTTACTAAAAAGAAAATTGATTGCCTCTGAGTCTTGTCAAAGTTTCTTCTACTTGTAATTGAGGGTGTTTTCTTGTCTCTGTTGCTTCTAGATTGCTGATTAGAGATTTACTGTAGCTCTACAAAATCTTCTTTATGACAATGTCTATTGTTAAATGCTATACAAATAAAATTGCTTAATTGTCCTCACGACAGAATATCTTCACTCTGGTAAGAAGATTGTTTTCTTTATGCTACTTTGTTGCTGGTGAAGAAAATGGCAATTAATTTTCATTAGAAGAGGGCTTTTTAAAATTTTTATTCGAATTTTAAGTGAAGCACTTATGATGCAGCCTTCATAGCACAAAATTACTAAAATGTTTTAAACATTACAAACCACCATTGTTCAGACTGTTACAAACTTCACTACTCAAATAATAAAGTTAAAAGATGTTTCAAGAATACTAAATACAGAAATGGGTTTGGCTGGAATATAATAGTGTAGCTATTTATTGCATCCACTTACTCCTTTTAAATGACTTTTTTATGGAGTTAATGGCTGAAAAGGCCTATTCTCAAACATCGGATGCACGTTCTAATAACATGGCCGCAAACCACACATTAGATACATTAGCTATGCATATTGTACATTATCATGCAAGAAATTGGGCACCCAATCCAACTCAGGCTTTTACATTTTCATACTTATCAAAATTTTAAAAAATGACATCATTTGATGAGAAACTATTACTTGAATCAACTGGCACTTGAACTGGAACTTCTTGAGATGATATGAGAATGAAAACTTGAGAGAAACCCAAGTCAAAAAGAGAACAAACCTTCTCCTGGGTGACACCAGAAAACGGGACTATAAATAAAAAGAAATTATACAGCTTAAGAAGATTAACATCTAAAAAAATAACGCTGCATGAACAGGTGAAACTCCAAAAATTTGAATATCGTGCAAAAGTTAATTTATTTCAGTAATGCAACTTAAAAGATGAAACTAATATATGAGATAGACTCATTACATGCAAAACAAGATAGTTCAAGCTGTGATTTGAGATGATTATGACGTACAGCTTATGAAAACCCCAAATCCACAATCTCAAAAAATTGTAATCAAAAATACAAGGATTGTACATAGAACAATATCGGCCCTCTGAAAAGTATAAGTATGCATATGTACGCAGTAATTGCTTTGAGACCCTTTTGCAGCAATTACTGCCTGGCGTGGCATGGAAGGTATCAGCCTGTGGCACTGCTGAGGTGTTATGGAAGACCAGGATGCTTCAATAGCGGCCTTCAGCTCTTCTGCATTGTTCGGTCTCATGTCTCTCTTCTTTCTCTTGGCAATGCCCCATAGATTCTCTATGGGGTTCAGGTCAGGCGAGTTTGCTGGCCAATCAAGCACAGTAATCCCACGGTCATTAAACCACTGGCTTTGGCAGTGTGGGCAGGTGCCAAGTCCTGCTGGAAAGTGAAGTCAGCATCCCCATAAAGCTCATCTGCGGAAGGAAGCATGAAGTGCTCCAAAATCTCCTGATAGACGGCTGCGTTGGCCCTGGACTTAATGAAGCACAGTAGACCAACACTAGCAGATGAAATAGCTCCCCAAATCAACACAGACTGTAGAAACTTCACACTGAAGTGAGCAGTGTGTGCCTCTCTATTCTTCCTCCAGACTCTGGGTCCTTGGTTTCCAAATGAGATCTTTTTTTTTTTTTTAGCCCAGGTAAGACGCTTCTGATGTTGTTTGTTGTTCAGGAGCGGCTTGACAAGAGGAACACAACATTTGAAGCCCATGTCCAGGATCCGTCTGTGTGTGGTGGCTCTTGATGCACTGACTCTAGCCTCGGTACACTCCTTGTGAACATCCCCAACACTTTTGAATGGCCTTTTCCTGACAATCCTCTTCAGGCTGCGGTCATCCCTGCTGCTTGTGCACCTTTTTCTTTCACACTTTTCCCTTCCACATAACTTTCTATTAATATGCTTTGATACAGCAATTTGGGAACATCCAACTCCTTTTGCGATTAGTTTTTGAGGCTTTCCCTCCTTGTGGAGGATATCAGTGATGGTTTTCTGCACAACTGTCAGGTCAGCAGTCTTTCCCATGATTGTGCCTCCTACTGAACAAAACTGAGAGACCATTTAAAGGCTCAGGAACCCTTTGCAGGTGTTATGGATTAATTAGCTGATTAGAGTGGAACACTTTAAGCCTAGAATATTGAACCTTTTCACAATATTCAAATTTTCTGTGATTGTGGATTTGGGGATTTGTGGATTGAGCTGTAAGCCATAATCATCTCAATTATGACAAATCACGGGTTGAACTATCTTATTTTGCATGTAATGAGTCTATCTCATATACTAGTTTCACCTTTTAAGTTGCATTACTGAAATAAATGAACCTGTATTTGGGGTATCCAAGTGGGACCATTCACAGCATTACAAATGCAGAAAGCTTCAAGCAGATAAGATAAACCAGGTCAGTTTGGAGGGTGAGAGGAGAACAGATTATTAGTGTAATTGGTTAAATGGTGTACATCATTATAAAAATGAACAATGGGAACCCATACATCTGGCTATGAAAACATACAGTAACTAGGGCAGCCAGAAAGTAACACAGGCACCCTGGGACACAAGGCATCCTACTACTCCAACAAAACTAAGTGATCACATGGAAGACCAATAACTCACTCAGGTACTTTGGTGAGACACCTCAAAATAGAGTGTCATTAGTAATCATATAACCATGAATGGGTCTAGATGCTGGGTTGAATGTGATTTGATGAAGCGGAAATTGTAGTTGAAATTGTAGTGTGCAGCTACAGATTTTGTGGGTGTTTGGAAGGAAAATTGCTCTCCATTATTTACCTTGGTGTGTTATTATTTGATCTTGCAATGTTTTCATGGAACATTTGAAACACTTACTAACAAAACTGGATTTATATGGCTTGTGGTGACACAGTGATGTAGTGGTTAGCACTGTGGCCTCGCACACTTAATGTTGAGGGTTTGATTCCTGTCTCTGGTCTGTGGGACCCAGACCCGAGACACGTTCTCCCCATGCTTGGTGTGTTTCCTCCAGGTTATCCAGTTTCCTCCCACTGCCCAAAGATATGCAGATTAGACAAATTGGCGTTTCCAAATTGCCAGTATTGTGTGTGTGTTTGTGCGTGTGTGTGTCCTGCAATGGATTGGCTCCTGTCCAGGGTGTATCCGCCTAGTGTGGAAATCCGCCAGACCTCCCGAGATCCTGTACAGGATAAGCAGTATAGAAAAGGAATGAATGAGTCAGTTGTCATCCAAATTAAACATATGATCAATGCAACATGGTGTGCTTAAACAATGAATATCCACATTCTGCTCGCACTCTGACAAACTTGAAGCCTCAGTATGGCCATCCACATGAGTGCATATAGTGATATTCTTATATTCTCTGTTCCAATCCTAGTCTGTATCCCATGTTTTTTTTTGTTTGTTTTTTTGTTTTTTGCTTTTGCCTGATTTTTGGACTGTGGACATTTGGTTTATTAAAAATATCACACATTATTTCTCACCATGCTCTTGAGTCACCTTAGTTGCATTTTGATCTTTTAAAGGGATTAATGATTACAGTGTGGTCCTAGTCAGCTAGTAGTAAGCTTAAATTGTATGCTTTATGGGGCTAAGAAATTGTGCTGGGGAAGTGTTGAGGCTCTGCTTTGCTGATTGGAGGTTTAGGGTTTTAAGCCCTGCAATTGTCTGGTCACTACTATTAAGTCCATGGTTAAGGCCCCTTAACTCTGTGCCCCACTCAGCCTAGCTACGTGCAGTGCTTTTCCCAAGCCTCATTAGACAATGGACAGGTTGCAACAGGAAATTCAGCTGGCCAAAAACCTGTGCTAGATCTTGGTACCCCTAGGATTAAAGGGACAAAGCCCAGGGAAAAACTGAATACACAAGTGCTTAATTAGCATGAGATACAGCAATTGTCATTGCAAAATTTGTGAAAAAGTGAAGCCTATGGCAGAGTCAGCAGGGGGAAGCAATATCTTTCACAAAGTGGAATACCACATACTTGTACACAGATTAGAGCAGCACATATCTATACAACAGAGATAAAAACTTACAGGGATAAGACAGGCATGCTTTTTTCTTCCCTTGTTTCTTTTGCCATCGGTCTGGCAGTGACTGGAAAGAGGTTGTTGTGCTTTGGGTTGTGATGATACTGTCCAGTCCACGGTGTCTGTGTGGTGTGTTTTCCTACAGTGTTGTGTGTATAGAGTGTCCATGGCAGGAAGGACAGATTCAATGATACTCTGCAAAGTTTCTGACTTTTTGGAGAGCCTTCGTACCTGGGTTGTGTTTCTAAACCAGACAGTAATGTCACCTGTGCTCTATGCACTCTATAAATCCTTGGTAGGCCTGGATGAGAGGGCAACGGCTGAGTCTATCCTTCTTTAGCAGCCTAATGAAGTATGGCCACTTCTATGCCTTTTTCTGAGAAGTAACAGTGTTTTTGGTCCAGCTCAGGTTTACTGACACATGAAGGCCCAGAAACCCATGACTGTCAATTCTTTCCAAAGGGGTAGGCAGCAGATGGCTGGGTTTGTTCAAAAAAAGTCTATGATAATTTCTTTGGTCTAATCTATCTTGAGTATGAAGTTGTTTTTCTGTCCAGAGCCAAGAATGTTTTTGACCAGTTCCCTGTAACCGGACTTGTCCCCATCCTTGACAAGGCCCAGAATGGAATTGTATCATCTCTGTATTTTATGATGACAGTGTCCTGGATTCCGACACATGGGTCATGGGTGTACAGGGTACAGATTTTGGGTCTGTTTTGAATTAAGGTGGAAGTTTATTGTTAAGTGAGAATAAAGAAAGACAACAATTATGAAAAAAAAAAAACAAGAAACAGCATAAAGCATAATTTAATGAATAAAGAGTATGTGATGACAACAGCACTTCAGCTAATCAACAGAAATGTAAATCAAGTAGTCTTGTGACAGCCAGTTAATGTGCAGCATTTGGTGGGAGATCAACCTTAGAAGATCACAAAATTCACTGTTGCTTTGTAGATATTTTCATCAAAGCCTACAAACAAGCCAAACAAGATGCCAAGCCAGCATAAATGAACTAATCAAATATTTTGTTAATACATTTTTTGTACATAAATAGATGCTGCCATCACTTTCCAGGTCTTGAAATAAATCGTAAAGGCGGCTATCCGCAGTCCTTAGAAAACTTTTCAACTTTACCCTGGGGCTATGTGCTGCCACATATCAAAGTATACATCCTACCCACATTTGCTCCAAACCAGTTTGCCTACTGAATAAATAGGTCCACAGTAGATTCCATTGCCACTGCTCTTCACACCTACACTGACCCCAATTAACCACCAGGGGAGCTATGTGAGGATGCTCTTCAGCTCCACCATCAATATTGTTCTTCCGGGGCAACTGGTTAACAAACTTATTATTCATGGTCTCTCCCAAACCATCTACCACTGGATTAAGGATGTCCTGACAAACTGTTAGACTAAGACTGTTAGACTTAACCCCACCTCTCCTCCACAATTACACTCAGCACGAGTGTGTTGAGCCTACTTCCTGTGCCTTCTACACTCATAACTATGCCCACACTTAACTCACCAATACAATCAAGTTGGCTGAGAATGCAGCTGTAGTTCAGCTCATTTCAGGAGGAGACAAGACAGTCTACATGGATTTAGACTAACATTGTTATGCAGAAAACAGTCATCCCCTAAAATCTTTAAAAAGCAAGAAACTTATTAAAGACTTACACTATGATGATACTACATGATACCCCTGACACACAATAAATTAGTATAGACTGCAGGGACTTCGGGTTAGTAATTTCAAGTTCCTGGGTATGCACATCGTAGATGATCTCTCCCAGACGACAAACACCACAATATTATATTACTGCAGCAGACATGAGAGCCCTTCGGAGGGTCATTTCCACCACCCAGAAAGGAAGAGTTAGGCCAGATTTCCACTGGGGAGCGAATCTCTGATGTAACATGTTCTGTCGTCCTCAGCGCAGCTTCATGCCACTCTGAATGCATCTCCTTGACTTGACAGTTGACCTGGTGTAAATATTCATGAGTATAGCACTACCTAAAGAGACTCAACTCTGTTGTTTTAGACACCTTTCTCTGAATGGCTGAATATTTGAGCCATATCAAATGGTTTATCCAAATAAGCATTGTACTGTAAATATGCCCCAGACATTTCATTTGTTTATTTATTTTATTAGCCATATTAATTTATTAATTTCACTTAATTACTTGGTTTTGTTCTATAGTGTAATCTGTTAAGTCAAATAAAATGTTAAAAACGTGCTACTTGACTGGTGAGTTGTTGTTTTGAGACACGTCTCAGAAACAGCTTACGGCCATTGACTAGAATGGGAGTGATCATCTCCAGGGACCGCAGCATAGCCAGAACATGCCGCTTCCGCTCTTGATGTAAATAGGGAGTTATTCTGTTCTCACTACAGCAGCAGAACAATCAATATACTGAAAGACCTATCCCACCCTGGACACCATCTTTTTGACCTGCTAACCTCTGACATATGCTACAGGTCCATCACATCTTGTACAAAGAGACTTACTAACAGCTTCTACCCCAGACCCATATGAAAACACTACCAAAAATGTGGTAGTTGGACTTTAAGGAACCATTTGCACTACATTCACTGTACAGACATATCTATCATTTAGTACATATATATTCCTAACTGCACTATCTGTATATAAAACCACTGCAATCAAACATACAGCATGTGCAATATTTCATGTGCAAAATAGCACTATCTAATCATATTGCTCAATATCTGTACTCTTTTCTTTCACTACTGTATTTCGTACTATTTTATATTTACTCACTCGCACACTCATTGTTTATAAGACTTTATAACATTGCTATCTCAGCTATCTCAGGAGCATTAGGGCAGGAGGCTGGGTACACCAGGGTGCCAATCCATTGCAGGACACACACAGTGACACAGTTAGTCTAATATGTATGTCTTTGGACTGTGGGAGGAAACCAGTGTATCCGTAGAAAACCCACCACTGGAGATCCAAGGCGACAGTGCTAAACACCAAGCAACACTATTTTATACTATTTATATTAGTGTTTTTTGTATGCACCGTTAGGACTGTTATTTAATTTGACCGTACCCTGTGCAATGACAATAAATAATCTATCTATTTATCTATTTATCTGTCTGTATATCTGCCAGTCTATCTGCCTATTTATCTGTCTGTCTGCCTAGAAACACCACTATCACTAAACCTGCTGAACCTAAAGAGCAGAGTAACAGCTAACAACCATATTCGTGCAGCCTAAATAGTGAACAGAGACATAACACAGCCAGCTCAAATACAGAAAAACATGTCTGCTAGTGAAAAAAGGACTGTCACCCACAAGAAACTGTATGTAGTATTGTTAGGAATATAAATGAACATCTGTGATTAATTTCAGTGTCGTAAATAAACATTTATGTAACAATATGTGCCTTGAACTTTGCACCCAATTCCTTGAAATCATTGTAAACCAAGTATTGACAGGACAAATAATCCTTCAGCAGATTGCTGGGGGCAATAATTAGCTTTCATGTTCAGGCACAAATGGCTTTCTATAAGTCAACCAAATTTAATTTGACAATTATTAGATCTATAGTGGCTATTCATTTAATAAAATATAATGTATATAAATATGACACGGTAATGGGGAGAAAAAGAATATAGGTCAAGTAAAAGATACCTACTTATATTTTTTCATTCTTGCACTGGGAAACACTGTTTTTTAGCCAGTCACATAGATTAATACCAGTCATACACATAGCACTAGACGGGCCAGTTTTAAGTAGCATTAACAGCGAGTGGGGGGATGAGCTGAAAATAACCTAGTCTAATTAACTGCAAGGAAGAATACATCCTGTGTGACCAAATGATGGATAAATGTAATTATATTTCCTCAGTGGCTGCTAATTGTCAATATACTTGCTACCCAGATGTGGCTTGAGGATAGTGATAGTGTCCATAAAAATAAATTTTAATTATAAGTCACCATGAACGTAATCAGTTATTTGTAATCTAACTTTAATTCATGTAGAAGAATATATCTTAGTGAGATTTTTAAAAATTATTTAAGATGTAATACAATATACAGTACACCACCTGGAAAGTGAAGCCTTTTTATAAACAGTCAAGCTGAGATGCAAACAAAATCAATACAAATTCACTGGCTTGATGCTGGCTTGCTGAGAGTGTATATGTGCAATGAATGACAAGCAGTGAAATATATCAAAATACCATCCCAGTTTGATACAGTACAATAAAGAAGTTGGATAACGGATAATGTCATGACCAGTAAAAACAGTTAAAGAAAGTAAATTTAAAAAACTCACTGATGCATTTACTGTACTTGAAACAAAATCCATCTTTTCTTCCTTCTGAAAAAAGTGGGCAATGACCCAATCATTCAGTTGCTCCTTGGCGTTTATAAATCACTCAGGATCTTCTTCTTTTTCAGAAAATGTTGATCTTCAAAGAATTTCACCCACTACAGTCTCCAGAGTTTGATAATTTCATGCTAGCGCAGAAAAGTCAGACATCAAGTACAGCTCACTAACTACAAAAACTGAACAGAGACGCTAAATACGTCTTTTTGATGCAAAATAAGTGGGACACTTCTAGTAAGAGAATACTCCCAATAATGATACAACAAAATCTGATAGTTATTAAATAAATTATGAATATTATTGAATTAAACAATCTTGATTTGTGGCGTTATTCAGTTACATGGCCTTCTGTACAAGTTCAGCAAGGCCTCTGTAACCACATGGCAAAACCAGGGGAAACGTATGGCTGTCTAATTTTAACCTTGCTCTTGTGGGTTGACTCTGCATCAGAAAATGTTTGTAGAAATATGAATATTTGTAAATATATTTATTTAGATAAATATAGTGCCATTATTAAAGGCCTTGAAGGCCTTTAACGTCTGATTATTCCTACCTTATTATTCTCTAGTTAAGTCTAGAAATTAATGATTCCACTATACGTTAACAGTCTAATGAAATCCTGCTCTTCATGGGTACCCAGGCTCACTGGTCTGTGCAGGGGTCTGATTTACTGTAGGACAACTTACTAAAAAATCTAATGCTAGCTGTGATACACACAGTTCATAGCAGGTTTCTGTGCCGCTACAGATCGGTCAGACTGCCCATGCTGACTCCTGTCTACTACAGAAAAGAGCATTTAGAATCAACAATAATTGTAGGTAAAGCACCTACAATCTGCATGTGAGCATCAGAACTAGATCATGGACCAATAAAAAAAGAGGTGGTTTAAATGTTGAATATTGTATCTTGTTTTATATCAGGCAGATGACCAAGAGCAAGTGTATTATTAACCTAATATTCCTTTTTTATATACATAATAAGAATAAAATAATAGGAATAAAGGGCTCAAGGATGCTCTATGGGTGGAAGGCAAGCTAGTGAAGGGTGATGCACTAGGTAATGGTCTGCTGGGAAACCACTGGTCCTGGCATTTATGGATGCTTTGTAACACTTACTGTATTGAAACCTTGTTGCAGATCAAGTTCACCCCTTCATGTAAATTTTTCATCATTATCTCTATTTTACAAATTATTCCAATACACTTGAACATTCTAATAAAATCCAGCTCTTAGGCAGACATGCAGGGAAAAACGTCAGATTTCCTAACTGATAAAGGCTTCTATGTAGACGTTGCTGCGCGAGTCCTGCTGCTATGACAACGCCAGTATACAAGCCGTGTTCTGAGAGCGCGCGGAGCCGTTTAATTTCCTTACGGTGGAACAAATTGCATCGGTAAGCTCACAATCGTGATGTAGTAATAGTTATGTAACTAATTCTACTACGTGTAATAATAATAATAATAATAATAATAATAATAATAATAATAATAAAGAACTAATTGATTCGGGTAAATTCCCACGAAACACCTGCGTCATGTTTTCTAGTGTATTACGATGATATTCGCATTTTACTGTTGTTACCACGTTCTTGATGTCCCCCACCATTTAAAGAAAATAAACGAACCAGTCTATTGGTCCGTTTTAAGCCTTTAATGTTATCCACCAATATTAAAACCTACATTACTACAAGGTCCATAAATATTATATTACTTTTTAATTTATACTTTCGTAGCGATGTATTATTTGTTTATGCAGTTACGTTTTGAACTTCTACGTTAAGTTTTTTGTATTATTATTATTATTATTATTATTAATAATAATAATAATAAACACCCTAAAACATGATACTCTGAAATCCTCAAGGTATTTTCTGAGTCATTCTACAGCGATCTGTTTACACGATTCAGTTTATAAACTATGTTACAGACAAACTAGATCACAAATCACACTAGATCTTCACAGCGAGGCCGGTTCTACGCAGGGGCAGGGGGGCAGCGCCCCCTCAAATAAATGTCTTGCCCCCTCAAATCAAAAATTTTAAATGTTGAGAAAGCACATGTTAATATACTCATAAAATGAATATATTACAAGTTGATAAAATGATCTGCGGTAGCGGAAAAATCCGCCGAAAAAGGGACACTACACAATACGGTATTAGATTTCCCTCATGTCTCTGTCCCTCCGCTGTGTGTGTGTTCATTCACAGGCTGCAGCGCACGCGCACACACGCACACACTCCTTCCCTGAGCCCTCGGTAAACATCCAATCACCGTCCGTATGCAAATGAGTCAAACAAAACAAAAACAAACAAACAACAAAAAAAACATAATATGATCTGTTCTATAGCCCATCTGCTTTAATGGGTATAAAAAGCCCATATGGCTTTAATAACTGAGTTTTTTATTATTCATAAGACAACCTATTATTCTAGTTATAGTGTGTTAAGTCTTACTTTAGGTTAAAAGTTTTTGAGAGTTAGACTATCCAGCTAAGATAAATGTTACGTCCTTGATTGATAAAATCTGGATTAAGGATATTTTACTTTGTTTTATTTATTTAATTTGAAATTTTCTGTTTCCCCCTGAGGGATTGCCACCTAATTGTGGTCAGGGGGGGGGTTGCGTGCCTCAGTGACCTTAAGAGCTATACCAGCAGGAGCTTAGTTCTCAAGTGGGACACCCAAGTTGGAAAGGTCTGAAGGTAGACGCCTGACAAAGTGCAATCCACTTCTCCAGGCTTTAGACGCAGCTAACAACACAATTCAGCAAGGAAAATACTGTTACTATAAGCACAGGGAAAAAAACAGTGCTCGAACATGATGTGTACACATCATGCCCCCTTCACATTTCTGACTGCCCCCCCCCCCCCCCCCCACAAATGTGCCTGTCTAGAACCGGCCCTGCTTCACAGTGATATGATTAATTCCTGAACTCTAAACAAAAATACAATTTTAGAATTTTAACGACTTTCCACAACCACGCACGAGCACGCGCACACACTCTCACTCACACACGCGCACGCATTTTTGTTTTAGTTAAGGGTTTTATTTCAAAGTTCTGTACATATTAAATCGATTATCATTACTACCTACTTGTTATAAATGGTTAATCATACACCTGACTCTGATCATAAAAATACCTGACTTTGTGCAAGTGTAAGAATTGATATTGGTTTGAAGTCAAAGGATAGTCACCCAAATATTAAACTATCAGTCAGATGTTTGGACACATCTTTTAGTTCTATCGTCATACCTGATACCCCCCCCCCCCCCCACTACATTCTGAAACAATGCTGAAGGTGTCCAAAATATGGAATAATCTCATTTGAACAGTTATATCAGCTATAGAGATGTGTCAGCTACATATGCCTTCATAACAGCTCTAATCTGAGGTGCTGTTTTTGATTTCTGAGGCTGGTAGCTCAAAATAAAATTCTCTTCTGCAGCAGAGGGAAGTTTTGGTCTTGCTATCCTGGGATGGTCTTCATGAGAGCTAGTTTCATCATGGTGCTCGATGGGTTTTGCAAATGCACTTGACAATACTGTTCTTGTAAAAACTATTCTAGACACTGTTCCAGTGTCTTAAAATAACTGACTGTTGTTGTTGCTGGATGTGTTCAGCGTTGTTTTACAATGTAGATTGATAGATACAATAGATAGATGGATAGATAGATAGATAGATTCATTTGTGTCAGAACATAGGACATTATGTCACACTACAAATAGAGATATAACAAAAAAAACATACTGAAAAAATCTAATTGTTCTTCACTATCCACATAGCTATGATTGACAAGATACAATATGAACATCAGATAATTCTATACCCTCATGACCTTGTGATCCATCTCATTTTGCTCCCTCAATTCAGTAATCTGACCTTGAATGGGGTCATTTAAATAAATAAAGTTGGCCATGGAATTGATTTAAAATCGGCATATGGTGTCACAACAGTAGACATGTTTTTCGTTGATGAATTTCATCAGGTCCATATGCTTTTCAAAATATTTGAAAAGAAAAAAAATGAGTCATTTACCTAAGTAAAAAAAAAATATATATATATATATTTTTTTACAAATTCTAATAACCAAACCGTTTTTAAAACAAGTACATACTGTATTTACTGCATTTTAAATGATGACAGCTATAATTATATTCATTTTCATTTGGTGAAAGTGAAAATGCAATGTCACATCAATAACACATATGAAGTTACAATTTGTAAAGAAAAGAAAGTTGATCACAAAGTGATAATGTGAAAATATGGATCCTGTATTTATACTAAATTCTCTGATCGTTTTCAATCATACATATTTTCTAATATTTCATACACACTACCATAATTTTCTTTTGATTCTGTAAAGCTGCTTTGTGTCAGTGACCACTGTTAAAAGCACTATACAAATATAATATTATAGAATTGAATTGAATTGAATTGAAAGTGACATAGAAACACTGATAACCTGCTGCATGCCATAAATGTGGCAGTCAACAGAGAAATATAATATAAACCTAATGTGGTCTTTTAGAACGTGGCATGGACTTACCATGGTCATAGCACAAGCCTGAAGAGGTCATTGTGAGAACATAGCAACAACTAACCAGTGACAACTCGGTCAGAACGCCATATAATCTTTCCTGTCTGGGCCATGCTTGTAGTCTGTGGTCAGTGCTACAGTATCATTAATATGTCCTTATTCATTTTTTTAGGCATCTTGCTTTTACCATATCCTCACCAGTGTTGTTTTTTATTCCAAGTCAAGAAAGCATGGTAGCTTCACATCCAGGGAGATAATACTACTGGTTTCTACTGCATTCCTGCCAAGTTGTACAAGTTCTTACTTTACTGTTGTGTTTGCAACATCCCAGTACATTCAATCCATCTGATTCTCCATTTGGGTTTCTGAAATTTCATATAATCTTATTTTATTACTTTATCATATTATATTTACTAAAGCAAATAGGCATTACACCATGCCTATGATAGGCAAAAACATCTTTTACTGAATTGATAACAACTCTGGAGAGACTTCCTGGAGCATCAAACCTCTCGATGAAAGAGGAAGAGCAAACAGAACAAAGTCCCTAATATACACCATAGTAATTTTCTTCACCATGCATTTGTTGGGCCTAAATGCTCCCCTATATAAGGGTTATGTGTTGATTATCTCTCTCACAGTAAAATCCCCAGTGTTAATTCAACATTTGTAGAGGTTATTTACGTCTAGCTGACTCATAAACAGTGCTGAGTGTTAAATTAACACTGGGGAATTTGCTGTATGATATGATTTGTGTTGATTATATTTTCCGTCTAACGCTGAACCAAGTGCATATTTTGATCTGTTAGTTTTTTGCTGCAGCCATAAAAACCTGTAGCTCCAGCATGCCTAGCAAAATCATTGCTGTGCATCATCAGTCCTAGCATCCTCAGTAGAAGCCACACATGGTGGCCCAGATGTATAATAATAGTTGGACCGCTATCGTTTTTGTAATGGTGTGACTTTAGCCTCATAACAATGAAAGATCTTTTGTACAAAAAATCGTTTGAATATGTTGTTGGAACATGAAGCTTATTTAATTCTTTAGCCTAGGACATATAGTTGCTTAGATATTCATATTTCAAATACTGTTAATTTTTTTGGGGGACACCCTGTACTGTAAGTTTAAAGCAATCTGACCAAGAAATTGATGTGGAGATCTCTGGTCAGTCAGTGCTCTTTGGGTAATGATATCCGAAACGTATTACCTTAATTTTGAATAGTATTAATAGAAAAATAGGACAAATATTATTATATATATGTTTTAGTGTTGTATGTTTAACATAAGCTTACTTAACATCTCACATCTTACAGAAAAAATCTCGAATCTCTGCTTCATTGTGTATGTAGTAGGTAAACCGAGATGGAAAAGAAGTGGGGGAGCAAAAAAAGTGTTGATTTGAAGAGGATGTGTCCACAGCAAAAGGCTCGGTATCTAGCTTATGCTGAGCCCTCCAAAGAGGTACAAGCCTGGATGGCAGCTTCCCACCAACGAGTCCTCTCAAGACTTGCTCATGGGAGAGAGAAAACATGGGGGGAAAATCCTCTTCAACACCTGGGTTCAAAATTACACCATGACACACTTATTGGCCAATTAAAAGCTGCTGAAGCAAGAAATAGGGTTCGGCAGATGAGGCAGAAGTGTGATAATTTGAAGGTATGTTTTCTTGCAACTTAGGCCTAAAATTGCTCACTTTGATTGCTTGTTTGTTTTTTGGTTGCATTCCTTTAAGCTAATGTTTTAATAGGCTTTAATCACTATTCCTTTTCTGTTTGTCTTTGGGAAGTTCACTATTGCTTTCTAAAGAGCACTGTTAGTACTTTTATTAACTCAAATGGAGTTAATTAGCTCGAGCACCAGGTATCAAGTAATTATAACTGTAGACTTTAAGACAAGACTTTAACCATAGTGTCCTGAACCTTCTTTAGTTTCCTTTTTAAAACAGCTAAATATGACAAATGAGTCTTTTTAATGGTATGCTGTATAAAACACACTGAGTGACTCAACAATCCTTCCACTTTAAAAGACAACATGCTTACAAGACAGTGAGTTAATATGTGGGATGTTCAACACTCACTTTCCATACCAACACATGATTACTTGGCTCCATGATGAGGATGAGAAACAAAGGCACCATTTTCCTAGGGGAAGCGAATCAGTTCTGTTCACAAATCAGGTTAGGCCTTTCAGTTGTAAGTAATCAAAATAGATGGAACTAAGATCCTATCTATCTAGAACTATATATTTTATATAACATAACTAAGATAGATTGATGTAATACATACACTTAGGAAATAATTGCTAAAAGACCTAGTTTATTATAATACATTTTATGATGGGCAGTCATGGCTCAGTGATTCTGCCATGCAGAAGGTCTGAGTTCATATTCCAGCTGATGCCCTAACTCAGCCATGGGGCATCCCCAGCGTCTAACGATGGGACTATCATACTGTATCATGAAGGACATCCAGCATTAAACCAGTATAAATCTATGGATTTATTCATCTATTCCCCCATCCATCTATCCATTTATACATAAATCCTTCCATCACTGCAATATCCTTGTTACTGTCACTTTTTTTTCCAGTCTCAGGACTCACAGAGGGCCAGTTTTGGGTCAACACCTCTAATCTCAAATTGGTTTGTAGAACTGATAGAAGAGTACATTTAAAATTAGAATGGCTTTGTATAATAGTACCTGCGAAATGAGTGCATGTAACTATAAATCCTATTAGATGCACTTCTGAGTCGTGGCAAAAGCTTGTTACTGTAAATGATGGTTTGGCCAAAACAAAATGTATTGATCCACCCTATAGATGGAGAAAGCTTACAGTTACCATCAGTGGTGGCCGGTCAATACGGGGCACAGGGGCGCCGCCCCCCTTAAAGTTAGGCAGAGAAGAATGCTACTTTAACATGTAATTATTTAACATAATAATTATTTATTTTAATAATGAAATAAAGTCATTTAGTCACAATATTCTGCTGTATTTCTTAATATAATTAATTTGCAATAAAAAAAAAAATCTAAACTGTATTATGTTCATTTGTGTTCGTGTACGCGGGACGCCGGACAAAAGAGTGTCTATGTAGGCATGTACATTTTTGAAAAGCATGTGACCTGAGGTTGAGCTCTGATTGGATCTTTTCAAATCATCCTTCGGGCGCAGCACTGTGCGCCCTGAACCCTCCCACTTTTGTTCTTAGCGAATCAAAATTGTTTTTTAAATATTTGGGCTCATGTGATTGGACCAGTCTCAACAAGTCTTTTCCAGCACTTTTTATGGCAAGCGGAGCTACTGACTGGATGCAATGTGAGTCAGGTCTTTATTTTATACTAGTAGTAATGATGCTTAATCACCTGATAAATGTATATTTACAGGCGAGTATTAAAAGTTACATTTTTATTTTGTTTGCGCCCCCCCCTATCTAAATCCTCAGACACTCAACTAAAAACCTGTTAGTCTCACGAATATTGTTTGTTTAACTCTTTAATAATTTGTATCTTTACCATATGTGTATTCAGATTTAAATTTGCAGACATGGCCAGTACATTTATATGGACCCTACTACTGTGTTCTTGGACTCATTCATACATTCATTAATTTAATCTAATTT
>JAAGKR010001326.1:45000-130561 GCA_011419295.1 Clarias macrocephalus
TTAAAACTTTCAGAATGATATATAATATCAGTTTTAATATAATTTATAATATCAGTATATGGATGTTGCTTTGGCATGTGCAAACAACAACAAAAAAAAAAACTACCAAACACTGTAGGATCTGCTGCTAAGGATATGAGATACCACAGCACACTTTCAAAGGTTTTGTGGAGCCAGGTGAGCCACACAGATATCTTGACAAGCCAGATCTGTTTTGACAGCACGATTGAATCCTACTCAGTTTCATGCAGATGCTTTTAATGTTATGGTTGACTACTGCATAGTCACAGGACTATGGACTGAATTGTGACCGCATGTTATATACAATGTCTTCTCTGTCTCTGAATCCTTTTAACAGACTCAGTGGCAGCTGGTGTCTTATGTTAAACACGTTACCCTTTTATTTATTGCTTTACAGAGACGGAGAATAGAGGAAATTCTGGAGGACGAAAAGGGCCTAACCATAATCAGAAGATAAGCGATGGAATAAAGGAAAAAATAAACGATAGCCGCATTTCCAATCAATGCAAATACAGAAACAAAGAAACAATATTATCTATGCATTCATTGCTTCCATGTTTTTTTTTTAACATGGTATTCGACAGAGGCATAGATTTATATTGTTGCATAGGTACTTTTTATTTTTTTATTTTTATTTTTTTTTTACTGCTGAAACATTGCATAAAAGATTATACAACTACAACTACTCTTGTGTTCATTGCATTACAACTTTATTGAAAAAATATATAGTTATGTACTCAAATGGCATAAAGTATGATATTAAAGTAAGTAATTATGTTCTGGGTTTAGGAATGTTGTAATTGTAGTGTAATTTGATGTCTGATTTCCCTTGTTCTGTAATCATAGAGCTAATACTGACCAGCTTACTAAAAGATTTTTTTTTAAAGGTTCAGCAAAACAACATGCCGTAAAAAAAAAAAAAAAAATCCTTAAGTTTTCCAGGCCTCACAGATAGGACGGTTAAATGATCAGGAAAATAAAGATGAGATTTTAACCCGATAGGCTGATAATCAGTCACAATACTGTACTTGGAAGAGGAAGTAAAAACAATAAATGCCTGTATGGGCTGCAGTAAATAGCAGGCAAGCAACTCTATATGAACCTCAGTATGAAGTGCACATTCAAACAACAGTATAATACAATTAAGAATGCTTAAACCTGCACTTAACTTAGGATGCCTAAAACATTTATGTAGGTCTGACCCTAATAAAACAGAAAGGAACATGCATGCTGAGAGCGTTGTAGAGTGTCGTTTTACACAGAATTAGAGCTGAAAGAAAATGCACTTGTGGGTCGCAGATTGCTACTGCAAATTATCGATGCTACAGTCAATCACATTAGCATACAAGGCGCAAGCTATCATCAAAGTCTTTTAACTAAAATCAATCCTTAATTAATACAGCCTAGAATCCAGGCACATAATTTATTGTACCTTCTACAAATCAGTATTGCATTGTGCACAGTAACAGTCCAGGAGAGACCTTTACTGACACCAAGTGGCAGCTACTTGTGTCCTTCATTTCTTGTTTGCTAAAGAGTATAAATAAGCATTTCCTAAAGTGTGAAATCTAGGGTTCCGATATGGTAAACATCTAAAATCCTTTTTGCTTAAACTTGCACTTAATGAAATCTGTTTTGCCAGTTGATGATTTCTGATTCAAACAGGAGTATATATCACAATATACAGTATACTATCTGGGGAATAATAATAATAATCATAATAATTATAATAATATTAATAATAGTAATAATATAGTAATAAAAAAAAGAAGACGTCAATACATATATTGCAACTTGAAGAGCTGAAAATATTTCTTCTGTGAAGCTGATGGTTCAGCATTATACTTTCAAGTTTTAATAATGTGCTGAACAGCTCCAATTTCAGTAATTTTTTTGCTTGGTGTAGGGCAATAAGTTGACCTCTTCTGAAATGAAGACATGTGTTTTGTCTAGGCAGTATGTGTGTGTGTGTGTATCATACTGCTAGTCATTACTACACAAAAGATTACAAATTTAAATATAGAACATTATGCCTACTATTGCCCTTTTGCCACCTGGGTAGCTCATGGCATGACTCCCAAGACCTCTCAAAATGTGCCCTGGGGAAAATTTTATTTCATGTTTGACCAAATTGCTATTCAAGCTTTATAAATACAATTTATCCCTCAGTTTACTTAAGCACAATGGGGAACAGTACTGACTTGACATTTGTTCAGAAGACCATGATCAACACCTGCCACAAGGAGGGGGAAAGCCACAGTGGGTGCTGTTGTACAGAAGCATATTTATTAACAAAAAAAAAGTTCATTTGGAAATAAAATAGTGTTAGGAAAAGATGCAAAACCAACAGAGATAATCTCAGCTTTAAGAAGATTGTCAAAGCTGATTTAAGAATTTGGCAGAACTTTACAAGTGTGGAGTGGAGTGAGGCTGGAGACAGTACATCAAGAGCCACAAAACACAGATGTCTTCGGGAAAAGGGCTTCATCTGTTGCATTCCTTACATCGATCCACTCATGAACCAGAATCATAATCAGAAACATCTATCCTGGGCTACGGAGAAAAATAACTGGACTGTTGCTAAGAGGTTCAAATTCCCCTTTTCAGAAGAAAGTAGATGTATCATTTCATTTGAAAATAACTAACTGTAATCATAACCCAAACAGAATCCAAGTTGCTTGAAGTCCATTGTGAAGTCCACAGTCAGTGATGATGCCATCTCCAGATGTTGGTCCACTGTGTATTATAAGGCCAAAGTCAACACAGCCATCTACAAGACGATTTTACAGAGCTTCCCATATGAGCTGCACATATGAATTGGCATCTATATTGACAATAATCAAAGCTAAATGTGGGAAAACTGAAATATTGGTCTGCATGACTGTTTTGGCCAGGCAGTATATATGGATAATATAAATGAGATTATGTTATTGTATTTTTATGCGTTTTTATAAGTGATATATTTATCTTTTATAACATGCAAGGTTTTTGAGGCTTTTATTCAGGTCATAATACTGGGTTGTCCATTCATTCATTCATTCATTCATTCATTCATTTTCTATAACGCTTATCCTGTGGGGGCCTAAAGCCTATGAGCTTTAGGACTTTGGGCACAATGAAGGGTATACTCTGGACAGGGTGCCAGTCCATCACAGGGCACACACGCACACACTCGTTCACACTCATACTGTATGTCTTTGGACTGTGGGAGGAAGCATATATGAGCGCTTGATGTGAGCGTTTCTTTGTAGCGCTTGATGGTTTTTGTGACTGCACTTGGGGACACTTTCAAAGTTTTCACAATTTTTCGTACTGACTGACCTTCATTTCTTAAAGTAATGATGGCCACTCGTTTTTCTCTACTTAGCTGCTTTTTTGTTGCCATAATACAAATTCAACCTCTGTGAATGAGAAGGTGTGTCCAAACTTTTGGTCTGTACTGTATATTAATTACTTTTTATAACAGACAAGGTATTTCACTTTTCATTCAGGTAATAATACTGGGTGCTATTGGCGCTTATTATTATTATTATTATTATTATTATTATTATTATTATTATTATTATTGGCGTTTGCCGCCTCCTGTTGGTTGACGTGTGAAGTTCTCTCTAAAAGGAATTCACATTTACTAAACCTATGATTTATATCTAATACTCTAACATTACAATATATTGTATTTACGAAATAAAGCGTTTTTTAGATGATAATTTGATGCCAGTATACAAGAAGAAGGCATTTTATTGGGGACTACATGGGGTTATAAACTACGTTTGAATTTATCTGTTTGCCAAATTCGTGAAAACTCCAAGAAAACACTTCATTAAGTTGTAAAAGGAGTTGTTTCTTAGATTTCAAAAGTGTTTAATAAGAACCGGGGTTTCTTTAATAAAGGTTCTCTGTGAGAGGAGTTCCATTGGAAATGACAGTGACTGAGGAAGTCCTTCGTCAATCGGCCGAGCAGAACTGAGTTCGCGCATGCGTCGTTCATCCTTAGCCAGCCTCCGTCAAGGGTGTCGATTCCGAAGCTGGAACACTGGAGGAGGAAAAAACGATACTGTATTTCACTATATATATAAACAGCAAAAAAAAAAAAAAAAGAAACGGATGTGCTTCAGAAAACGAAACGGCTACCGCCCTCCAGAGCATTTTAATGCCAAAATTGTAAGTATGGTCGTGTAGTAGCGTTTTGAAGCGAAACGTTTCAGTTTGCCAGCGGATGGTGGGTTTTCCCGTTTCGAAAAGGTTCGTGATTTCCTCGAGAACGGGGTCGTCCTCAGTTTAATCCCGCTCTCCTTTTTACACATCATCACTAACCACTTTCGGCTTTTGTTTGCCTGCCTACCAGCGTTTAGGACTTAGTGTGAAATCACCTTTCCTAGAAACAGACGGATGTATGTGATAAGCTATGTAAACTAGTGTGGCTATTTGCAACTGAGGACACGGCTACTACAGTACGGCTTTATTTCCCATGTGTTACTGCTGATTGTGTTGCAGTAAAATCACATGTATCGGCACAGAGAGAAGCGGTAGTTCACGTTTGTGTTCGGTGTGTGTCTTCTGCTGTTTCGAAACCGGGGCTATGATTTAATTTTCCAAAGTGTTGCATAGGAAGGGCGCTCGTCTTCTATGTGCACTTACAGAAAGAAAGCGAATAGGAAAGAAGGTATCCGATTAGTTGTTGTGAGCCAGTTTTCTTTTTCCAGGGAAAAAAAGCAGACAACCAGTGCAGATAGCCGGTGTTATCGGAATACAGGCGGGTTTAAGCAACGTGAGATTTTAAAAGGTATTTTCAGCCATATAACGATCGCAGAGACTATACGAATGCACAGATTAGCCTACGGTGTTGTGGGAGGGGGTAATTGTCAAGGCAAAATATAGGAAGTGTGGGCGGAAAATAGCTTCTAGTTTTTATTCATTATACTAATGATTTGTTTTCCTCGGTCATTATATTATATTGTTTATTGTCGTAATTCTTTCCGCTGCGCGCTCTCTCGAGTTCCTGTTTCTCACATCTACAAAAACGTTCTCTCTCTTTCTCTGTCTCTCTCGCTTTCCTTGTGGTTCTGGCGTAGTAAAGCGCGTTCCCGCGTCACGCGCGACACCTTCGGGTGAATGAATCGGGAGCGCGCGCCGCGTGCTGGTCTAGCAAGGAGTGGGCGGGTCCTGGAGCAAGCATGGCGCGTGGCGGCAAGGAGCTTTGAACGCGTTCTCTCGTGGCGTAGCGCAGAGCGCGCGCTTTGTAGCGCGGCGTGGCTGGGCAAGGAGGGCGGGGGGGGGGGGGAATTACGCGCAGCGCTCGCGCGCTTTTGACGTAATTCAGAGGACTCCCGAGGTTAACAGGAATTTATGTAAAGAGCTAAAGATAAGCATGCGTTTTATTTGTGAACTGTGTTCACAGTCAGTATACTAATTATATGGAATTCGTACATTAAACTGGTAAATCTAGTTAACTGACATTTGCACAATACAGAATCTGTGTTGCAGTCAGGTTATTGTTATGCTGCTCAGATGACATGCACTAGAAAAAAGGGTACTTGGGTGGTAGCCTCAAGCCTCATCTGCACTTGTAGCATGTATCTTCTATGCTATAAACGTGCATGTGGTGTACTTTGAAATATTTCTAACTTAATTACTGTGAAGTAATTACAGTCCAGTTATGCACATTATATCATGTTTGACATTACACTATATTAACATTTTGAAGTAAAGGATTATTAAAGGTATAACAGATTGACTGTTGAACGTTACCACCCCAATAACAATGAAAACCCATTTTTTTAAAGTATATTTTTGTCCCATGTGTAGATAGTGAGTGGAAATATTTTACTCTCACTACCACACCAGATAACATTAAGTGTAAATGTGTGTTATGTATTAGACAGATCTTTGTGCAAAACTACACTCTCCATTAACACTATTCTGTGCAAGACACAATTTTAAATATTTTTAGATTTTTTTCTATCCTGCCTGTCAGTCATCAATAATTAATCGGTCCCAGCCCAGGTGGTCAAGAAATTGTGCTACCTCAGCTTTCATAATGATCAAGGCACATTAGGAATTTGACCTTTACTTATATACTGTACATAATGTGTGACATGATTACACATTCTCTATATATTGTCAATAACCACAATATCAAAATTAGAACTAATATCAACAGTGATATATTATTTTGATATACAGTAATTTCTTTTGGAACATTTGATATTGTGGTTACTGGCAATACATAGATAATGTGTATGCATGTCATGTTATGATATAATGCATGTTATGATATAATGTATAATTAAAATATTTAGATCAAAATAAGTAAGCTGATGCTTACTCTCCTGAGTGAGAAAATGGTTAGTTTAGCACATTAGAAACTGTTTTTAATGTGATTTTACTTCACATTTCTGAAGTCAAGAATTTGTAAGTATTCCTTGAAGAGGCGTTAGTTGCCTCAACACAGCTAATTATCAAATAACATTCATGCTCTTGACTAGGATCCTTTATGTGTTTGAGAATTTCTCTAAATGTGGCCTAATTAATAATAATAATAATAATTTAATATAGTCTCATGTTTAGGGCTGCTCCTAACTATTATTATCATTATTAATAATAGTTGGGGGGGTGTTCTTTTTATTTTTAATCAACTTTTTTTGCAAATAAATTTTTTCACAGTTAATCTAGCAGTCATTTTCTGGTTGGATGATTAATCCTTTTAATAACTATCCAGTAATAAATAACTTTTTACTTTGGTGTCTATTTTTTAAACCTTTTATTCAAGCATTTCATCATAAAATAATTCTTTTACAAAAACAAATTCTCACATTAAAAAAAAAAATATTCATTTCAAAAACAACTTGCACACAGCTTGGAGTCTTCTTGCAACCCCAAAAAGACTACCACAAAATAAAATCTGTGACATTTTCCAGTATAAATCTAGGAGTAATACCAACTGCATTTCACTAAGTAAGGCTCATGCATTTATCACTTATGTTAACTTGAAATCTATGTAGTAAGCAGTCATTTCAAACTTCAACTCTGTGTCGCTTAGTTTGAAAAATCTGTTTGCACATAAACAAACTGTTTACAGCTTGCCAGTGTGCTGGAAATTGGTGTTGCGAGACTAGCCATTAGCATCTGTGCTGGAGTTATGTTATTGTCTGAAAAGCATCTGATATGAGATGACTCAAACTAAACTCATTCTAATACACCCTTAGGCTGCTGTCTCGTCATTTTGAGGTCAGAAAGAAAAGGGTGGTTTCTTTTTGATATGCTTGTGCTCTGTATGCATGTGTTTGTGCACAGCACCATTTTATTAGGTGTGTTTATTAGGTGTTTTTTTTTTTTTTTTTTTTTTAAGAATTGTTGGCCAATTGGGTTTGGATTTTTCCATGGACGCACTCCACCGACGTTTATATAATCAACATAGCTGATTACGTCGACACGTTCTTGAAGCCCTACTCATGTTGTTTATTATTTTTGAGGTAAATGTCCATAAATGCTTCTTCATGCCAGTTTTAATTAGCTGACTTCTACTTGTTCGTGTTGTTTACATTTTCTCAGCAGTACTACAGTGTGGTTAGTTAGTTAGTGGTTAGTCTGTGTGGTTAGTTAGTTTGTTAGTTATACAGTAGTTTCAGATGGGTAGAAGTGACAAAGGCAGTGCTAGGGACATCACACAGAGACATTTCCTGTACAGTTACCTTTTAAACTGTTGCTTGTAGATAGGTGTGTTGTGATTGACTACGATCTACTGTAATAGTAAGAAAATGTTTCATAGCAAATGCATTTATTTTTTCTGGATATCAGCAGGATTTTTTTGAATTTGGTCCAAGAGAACTATACAGTTTATTAGCATTCAACATTGCTAGTTAACGTTATTCTCTACAGTTGGTAGACGTTACCTTGTTTTGCAGGTTACTCAACAGACATTCATGAATAAATGACGTAGTCTTTTGGCGTTGATCAGATTTTCCCATGCAAAAAAACAAACTTGAAGCTACTTTTTAAGGGATGCTTTAGTGGGTGGTATTAATACATGAACAGTTTGACAGCAGAAAAAAAGAACTATGTGTTTTGCATTTTTGAGACTTTTTGCAGTTTTTTTTCAAATGAAGTAAGAAGTATTTCAAACTAATTGTAAATATTTTGCACGTTGTCTTTCAGAAGAAGGTTCAGAAGTGTTCTAAAAAGCACAAATGGCAAAATATTTTGTCATATTTGTTTGGATTATATAAAATGGAATTTTAAAAAGTTTTTAAAGCTATAACTCCATCTCTCACAGTTGTATCACAATGGATAAATGGATCTGCAGTTTTGCTTTGTGTTTATTTAATGTTTTAATGAAAAAATATAGCAAACTCAGGCTTTGATTGTGATATTGTAGTGAGTCAAACAGAAAGCAGTGCCAGCAAATTAAATCAATTTGTTGAGTTCTGCTGCACCCAAAATACTTTAGTTTACATCATCATCAGGCTCTTCCTCTACCAGTTATTGTTTCACTTCATTAGTTGAGGTTTATAACGGTACAATAATAGTGTACAGAACCAGTCAAAGTGAATGCATCTTCTTTCAATACACAGCGTATACGTCTCTTGTAAACAAATCGTTTACAAGCGCTTATACTACATTATCCCAGTTTTTATTTTATTTTTGTTTTGTTTTGTTTATAAGTAGGCAATATACCACAGTAGTGTTCAGACAACATGACAGTTATATAATGTCCTATTTCACAGAAAGCATCGTGGACGGTAAACAACGTATCCCTGTAATTTAGTACCCCTGGAGTGACTGCAATGGCAGTACCAGAATGTAAACCTCCTTTTCTTGGCTTAAACATTCTCCAGAAAAACCTTTTGAACACATCCGATCCACTCATAGCAGCTGCTGTGTAGCGCAGGAAATATCTGTGCTTCACTGATAATGAACTGAAATGAAACATTTTGTCATGGACAACGTTGTGTGTCATAAAATATTAATTTGCCAAAATGAGTAAAGTTTGAAAAATGTGTTTATCACATTCTTTTATGTATAAAGTATATATTTTTTACAGTAATGAAATACAGCATAAAGGTTTTTTCTCTTGTTCTGCTTTATTGAATCTATTTGAATGATTATTCATTCTTCCTGATGTCTCAGGCTAATAATAATAAAAAAAAAAAAAAAAAAAAAAAAAAATAATAATAATTATTATTATTATTATTATGTTGTAGTAGAAGAAGAATATATGCACTACTTTCCAAAATGCACCATTTCAGTTGGTGTAGTTTAAAATAAACTGCCCTGGAACATCGTTGCTATATTTTTCCATTAAAACTAAAAAAAAAAGAATTGCAAAGGTAAATGAACACAAACAAAACTGCAGATTGATTGATCCTTTTTTTGTGTCAGGACCATTGTATAGAGGTCACAGAAAAGTAAGATAAAAAACAAAAAAGACAAAAGTAAGATAATATGATTTTAAATAAGAAAATGGGAGGGGATGTGTTTTTTTTGTACGTACACACATGAAAATCATACAAGTACATTTTGTATGATTGGCTCCTTTAACATTTATTTTACAAGTTAAATTATGCATGGTGATGCTGAACTTGTAGTACTCTAATTAGGTGGTAGTCACTGCTAAGTGTATACTGTAGATACCAGAAATACATGTTGCCTACAAACTGCAGTGTAGTTATTTATTTATTCATTTATTTATTTATTTTTAGGTACATTTTAGGGTAGTTTTAACTTTCATTTAGTAATAAGATGCTTGCAAAGATTATTATTGGTTGAGCATAAACCTTTTTTTCTTGCATGCTTTTTTGCTTGTGGCATGAAATTGAAGCTGCTCTCATGTGGGTGTAGTGACGATTAAGTGTGACACTCTCAACAAGTGGCAACTGACTTGTAAATGTTTACCATTTATTCCATCATTTACAGTAACCCTTTATCCTGGTCAGGGTGGCGTGAGGTGGGAAACACACCACACATACGGTTAAATATGCCATCACAGAGCACCATGTACACACTCTGACACATTCACACCCAGGGACAATTTATTGTAGCCAATCCACCTCCATGTTTTAGGGAAGTGACACTGGGAATAAAAACTCAGGGCCCCAAATGCTTATCACTTTTGACTGAAACTTACGCATTATTGAATCCTTTTTTGCAAGTGCTGCTGTCTTGCTTATCAGTATGTCACAAGGATCAAATGCATATCCTTTCAATATCCTTTAAGTTCATGCCTCTGGTATGTCTTCATTCCTGATAAATATCTCAGATCACTGAATGGCAACAGCAGTTACCCATTAATGCTTAAACATTATTTACACATAAACAATTTGGAATGGTCATTTCACTCCATTGTAGAACTGCATATAACTTTGATAGTCTGTTTTGATCTACTTAATAAAATGTTGTCAGTTCAACAATCAGACCAGACAGGGTAAATAAAATGAAAAATCTTAAATTAATATCACCTTCCTTGTAGGTAATCTCTGGTCTGATGAGCTGCCTTCATCTAAATAATTAGATAAAGATCTGCTCCAGATGTCAAGGTGGATCATGTTTACAAAACTAGAGTGAAATAAACTGTTTAAAAAAACTCTACCAAAATACTTTGCACGGGTTTGTATCCAGAATCCACTGCGCCAGTTGACAAATTCTAATTCCACGCTGAAATATATTAACCAATCATAGCCACAAAACGGGCAAAGTTGCATAGCGTATCATAGAGGATGAATTTTTGAGAACAAAATGAGATCATGGAAGCATGTCACTGCTAAATCTTCACTTTTGACACAATAGCAATTTGAGAAATGTGAGTCATATTCATTAATGAGATGATCATAATGAGACTAAGATTTTAGGTGTAGAAATTTAATTTTATATTTCTTTAAATGATCATGGTTGCTGAAAGAGTCTATTCATGCTCATTTTAATTATATCTTAATTACATTGCATATCTATTGCATTTAATTTACCCAAGGAAGTAAATGGGTCTAAAGCAGATATCCATGTGGTCATGTAACATTTAGTAACCTTTAAAAACGAGAACGCAGTGATATCCCAGTATGATTTGATGAGGAACACAATTCATCAATTTAATGATGCATTGATAAATTAATAATAATTCTTTTCTCTTGCAACTCTGTTTTTTAAGGGTGACTACACTGCCTTTTGTTCATAAGATATATTTGCACCAAATTGGTTGGGCACAGACCATTGCAATAGTTATGAAATCAATTAGTATCCATGGGCAGGATTATGTTTAGTCTTCAACAAATATGTTGCTTCGCTGAATCAAAGGCAGCCTTATTTTGGTACAGAGTTGCAGATGTGGTCACTCGTTTTGTTTATGCATAAGACACCTATAAGAGTTAACTATAATCGGATGCATTTTTGACAGATTTTAATATTGTCGATGAGTATTTCTATTTATTTGTTTATTTAATTATTTGTTAAACACTTGTCATTGGCATTTGCTTGAATTAAATGAGCACAGAAACATTATGATCCAGACTGTTAAGCTAAGGTTAACAACGATGTAAGGAATTTCATGAATCAAGCCAACTTTTAAGCATCGTCTACACAAACTCTTAAGAGCGACTTCATTCACACTTTCTATTTGTCATATTATATGACTGCAAACAAGGCCCCAGACTGACAAACATTTCTTTTGTAGCTAAACAGGATATTCCAGTTCAGTATGCATTTCATTGTGAGTTACTCTCTTTTAATCAAGGACTGAGGGTAGTAAGGCCTAACCTCAGGGCAGCAGGTTTTAATTTAGTTTTACTAAGGTTTGATCCAAATGCCTGAGAGTAACAGATGGTGCTATGACCATGTGCTATGTAATAATGTGCCTGAAAATCGTGTGGGATAGATTGTTGACTTTTTAAGCAATGGCAGTTATCTTGAACACACGTCAGACAGGTGTATATTAGATATTAATGCTTACAAATGATGCAGACAGCTAGCCGTAAAATTAAAAAGCAGCTTAATATTTGATTTGTTAAGGAGCAGTGACTGTTTATGAGTAGTAATTCCATGGCAAATTAATTATTTTCTCTCATGTAGCTCTGTTTTTAGTGCTGACTGTGCTGCCTATTCGTATTCAAATTTATTTGTCACATACTGTACACAACCATACACACTACGGCTTGCAGTGAAATGCTTAAACTCCTGCCAGTGACCAGAAAAAGAAAGTGTAAGATAATTAACTCAGATCCACTCTAAAATAAAACTGCAGTTGACAAATAGAAAAATAAGAATAAACTGTACTGGAAATAAGAATAGAAATAACGTTCAAATACAAACAAGAAGAAAAGGAATAAACATATGTGGGCAAGTGAAAATATAAAATAGAAACATGTTAATATGTGTAGTAAAGTAATATTATAATGAACAATATAAATGGGATAAATTAATGGGTGGCTGCAGCAGTTGTGCAGAGTAGTCCACAATTGTCCATGACAGTTTGTGTGCAAAAATAGATGTCGAAGAGAGCAGTGCAAATGGGGTGGGCAGTAACAGCTGAGGTAGGTGTGTTGTAATGGGATTAACATGTAATATGTAAATATGAGATTAGAGGGGTTACTCGCAAAAATTTTTTCGTCTCATTTCTCTTTCGTTTTCCATGGAGACGTGCAAATATCCTGAATGCAAAACAAGTGAAATAAAGCATTAAGCAGTTTACATCTTTATGCAAGTGAAAGTTAAACGTTCTTGTTTGTGCAGTGGCACATCGGAACACTTTTTGTGGCTTAACCATGGTGACAGTCAAGCTATAGCGAAGCCAGTGCAGGCCAAAATAGAAGTGACGGACAGCAGCATGATTACAGGCACATTATGACCGGAAGTCACTTTTTAAAGCCTCACTCAATAAGGCCTCCCAAAACGAGTAGCAAAACTGATAATTTTTGGTTTAAAGGAATTTATTTCATTTTTGAAATACACAATGAGTGGATGAGTTAATATTTTTAAAACATACCTTCAGTGGGTGATGAGTAGGATTGTAATTTAATTATGATTAAGAAACTATAACATACAGTATGTCTGAAGGTTTTAGTATGTTTGTATGAACCTCTTTTTTTTACTGTGCTACAGATCTATCACACAATTCCACATGAGAGATGATTATTTTTCACTGAAGTAACGACACAATTATAGTGCTAGTTTTTTTGAGTAATTAATTGAGCTTTTACTCATCGTTAATTTTGTAACTAAAATGCCTAAAAAGAAAGAACGATCTTTAATTACGGTGTTACACCTCGAAAGCTTGATGTCCATATCTGCAATTCAATTTCTTTCTGTAGAAATTACTATTTTCCCTTTTTAATATACACAAGAGGACATTTTGCAATTATCAGTAACAGGATATTAGGTTTAAATTAGCTTCCTATGGATGGATTGGATCTAAAAGAGAATGAGTTATTAATGCACTTTCATTGTTTCCAGGCCTCTTGTATCATGTTATAGATTCTTTGATCAAAGAGTTGGATTAATCTGAGTGAACATTGCAGTCTTTCAGTGTTACATACTGTATTATGGCAATAGAAACCGTTAGAGCACCCTTTGTTTGTTTGAGAACAATTTTATTGCATACTAATAAACAGTAACTCTATAAGCCTTAAAAACTTACTATAAGTTATATACTATACTATAGTGCTATAATTGTACAATATCTCATGGTCACTTAGGCACATTTAGATTAGCTTTGTTTTTTATTGCACATCAAGCAACAATCACTCATTTGAACACTCATTTGAAATAAGTTTTGTGCAATAAAGACACGTCTATCGTCCTGTCAGGAATCAAACAAACACGTTTTGTGTGTCTTTGTGTGTGTCTATTTGCATGGAGTTTGCATGTTCCCGTAAAAAGTTAGTGTTCCCAACGTGCCCATAGTATGTGTGTGTGTGTGTGTGTGTGTTTCCATTCTGTCCAGGGTATACCCCTCCTCTTGCCTCTCCTGGGATAGGCTCCAGGCCCCTGAAACCCTACTGTATATAGCGGTATAGAAGATGAATGAATGAAAATATATTCTGTCTTTTATGTTTTGGTCTGAAGGAGGCAGTTGAAGTGCAAGTCATCAAGGGATCAGCCTTGCTTCACCATAAAAAAGACAGGCCTTAAAAAGGAAGTCATGAGTCATGTATGTCATTGTGTGTCATCCTTTGTTTGCTCCATCTTTTCCTGCCATGTTCTGTGGCATATTATGGCCATCATGGAATGCCAAGTGTTTCTCTTATTACTGCTTCACCCCATGCGTGACATAAAGCTGGTCGTGTCAGAAGACTGTTTCTGATACTGATATTTTGATACGGACTGCTTCGTGAATCTTTACTACTACTACTTTTTATAAATATATTTTTTTATTTGCTGTCTTTGTGCGTTCTCTACAGTACGGCTTCAACAACTTCCCTTTCTGTCCTCTCTTTTTCTTCTCTCGTCTGTTGCTCGTTTCCCCTTTTTTGAGCTGAGTTAATCTTCCTCCCCTCTTCTTCAACTTGCTAAAGGAGAAGTAAAGTAGGAGATGCTGGCCATGCCACACACACTTATGCGTGTAGACATGAATATAATCAGAGACAACCCTGGCAAACAAACAGCTTATTAGTATTTTCACTTAGACCTGGGGCAATGTAAGTATAATCTACTCATTAATACTGGGGAAGGCACTACTTTAGCTGAGTTGTGAAATGAAAATCTTTATTTAAAGGGGAAATCTGTGTGAATTCACAGTTTAGATTGATTGTAGGGTTGCACTGTAGTAGAGTTATAGGGACAGGTCTTTTTTTTTTAATTCTCAAATCGTTCATCTGGTTTGGGAACTAAGTGGGTTTATTACATTTTATCTCTTAAACATCATTATGTTAATTTGTATGTTATTAGCCTATAATTATTAACTATAACTATAAATGCGCTCTAATCTTTAAGAGAAGATTGCTCTGTAGTCACATACACAGTACAGACAAACAAAATGTACATGAGGAGTGTGTGGACTAATGCATGAATGAGTCAATGAAAAAAAATAGATGTAATGTAGACAGTGAAAGATTATTAAATAAGAATCCTAATTGTTCAACAATATGTAACGGGAATTTTTGTCAACGTGTTAACGGATTTATGTATATATGAGAAAGTTTTATTTAACAAAGCATGTTTTCTCATTTCTTTTTAAAGTCCTATTAAAATATCCTGATGTTGACTGTAGTAAAGTAGTAGTGTAAATTAAAACCAGTCATTATCAAAGTTATATGTGTTCCTATAGTTCTTGGACTGTTTGACCGGTCACGCGAATGGAATGGGTCTAATCCAAACTTTAATGAATTAAAAAGTGAGGACTATAAATAATGTCTAATGGGAACTAATTGTTGAGTTCTGTTGTTTGAAAATGTAGGAATAGCAGGTCTAGTAAATAACTCGAATGTTAATGTATACACTAAATACCGAGCCTCACATTCACATGCTTTTTGGATTTTGTTTTTAAAAGAAATTGCTGCTGAGGGCGTCAGTGTAATTTGTTTTATAGTTAAAGGGATCCATTGCTGGAAATAGTTTGAGTACCCTGGTTTTAAAAAGTTTCACTCTCTCTGTTTTTCTTATTCTCTCTCTCTCTCTCTCTCACACTCACACACTCTCTTTCTGTTTCACTCTTCTCAATTGCAGACTAAATATTACACGATTATACTGTAGTATAGTAACCAGGAGTCTACACGAATACATTTTCCCGTTTAAAACCCAAGCAAACAAAAATAAAACACTATTAGAGTAGGAAGCTCATGGCAGGCTTTGAACTAAAATCCATTTTGTTTTTGCAACACCAAAGGTTACTTCCTGTGTAATAACAGGCCATGTTGTTCCAAATCAAAACGTGCGCTCTAGGCACCGTGCAGCTTGTATATAGACAAGAATCCTCAAGCACGATATGATATTTAAAAAATTTGATCTTCTAATGGTAGGGCAAAAATGTTTCAGTTGTACCACGAGAGTCCAGAAATCTGCTTTTAAAGGTGTACTGCACTTACTTCTCTTAAACACGTTCACATTTATAATCAGTTATCTCCTGTTAACATGCGCTGTTTGATACGCTGTTTGACACATTTTGATGGAGCTCTTAAACACTACATACAGTACTGCTTATGTTACAGGTATGAAGAGTAATAAACAGTTTAACTTGTTCAACCCTACACTCCCTCTTCTGAAAAAGTAACTTCCTCTTATCTCAAATCAGGAGAGGCTACTAGGTTTTAAAAATAGCATGCTTCTCCTAAGCATGCTGTTTTTCACGAGCCATGCTAGCTGGCACTAATAACACACACACACACATTCTTTCTCTATCTCTCCTTCTCTCACTCGGTTTCTCTCTATCGCGCTCTCTTTCTCTCACCTCTCTCTTTTCCCAGCTGTTCATGTATGAAAGTGGAGGATTCAGAAACACAGTTTTATATAGAGCTACATAGAACTGCATGATTTGATTTTCACACCACAGCTGGATGCACAATAAAATAAAAATAAACAGTCATGCTTTAGACGCAACATTTTGAGTCAGTGTACACTGCCGTTTTATACAATATGATGACATTTGAACTTTGTGTATGGTTACAAGTCTAGTTTATACGCCACAGCAGTCAATTGTATGTGTATGTTAATGTGGTCTTGAGACAGCGTGAACTATGTGTGCAGAATGCTTTCATTTACTCTTTAGGTTTTTTTAATGTCAAATGTTTTATTAGTTCAGCTGTATTTCGAACTGTACCATTTCGAACATAAACTCTATGTTGTGTGTGTACAGTATCACCCACACAAACGTCCGAGCAGTGCATGGTTATATAGTTATGTCTCAGGTCTGAATAGTGCAATTTCAGAATTACAGTAACTCCTTACGTTGAATATCGTCAAAGTGTCTTTGAACTAATTTTGGGGGATACCCTTTAATCGGGTATTAAAACTGCTAAATGTGTCCCATTGAGCCCCATTCACGGATTTAATGCTATCACAATTTAAGCATTAGAATAATTAGTATGTCTGTAACATAAGATGCATTGAGAGTGTACTGTCATCCTCTAAAATACGATATTTTAAGAAAGCTGTCATACTTTTACTTCAAACATTTTGAGGCCTGGAATATTTTTATTGCGTGTGTTGTCAGTTGTGTCCTGATTCTAGTTCTAATGACTTTCTTTCTGAGTCTAAGATTCCTTTATTTGACTATACGTATAAAACATCTGTATTGTAATTATAGACTTGATTGCATTTTTTTTTTGTACCACACAAATGTCCTGACTAATGCATAAGTGCTCAACCTCAATGCATTTGAAATAAGCACTGTCCTCTTCTTTCTCTTTTTTCTTCCTCAATGTGTGCGCGTGTGTTTGTTCTTGTACATCCTTTGCATTTCCATGGTATCTGTATGTGTGCGTGCGTGTGCGTTTTGAAGGAAAGGTCTGCAGCCTGCGGGGGGATGACATGCATGTGTCCAGGCTTTTAACAACGTTGAGGATTGTAAGACTAGTTGGCTGCCATCCGCCAAGCCATGATGGACATTCTGGTAACTCGCCGCTCTCACTTGTCTGCTGCTGCTTGGGGTTGCGTGAGGTCTTCTCTTCAGTGGCTGTTTCCTCTTTTTGTTCAGTGGTGGTAGTTTTTGGGAATGTCGTTATGACTTGTCAGTACTGGTGTGTGCGTTATGCTGATGATGCACACGCATGCATGCAAGACGTCTACTACTACGCCGTTAAATCAGTTTTGAAAGGCTGATCGTCAGCTTTCATTGTTTCTATTTTGATGTATACAGCATGCTGTTATGATATATACAAAATATTCTGATAAGTGCTTTTCAAGATAATGAATAGAATATTAATGGATGTTCAAGTCATAATAGACACCATGTGGCCAAAAATTTGTGGACACCATCATCACACCCATGTGTGATTTTTACCCCCCCCCATTTGTTGTTATAACATCTACTCTCCTGGAAAGGCTACATTTTCGATTGTGGCTGTAGGGTTTCATCCATAAGATCATTAGTGAGGTCAGATGATAGAGAAGGCCTGGGGTGCATTCAGCATTCCATATCATCCCAAACTTTCTGAAACAGGTTTAGCCTAAATCACTTGTTTTACATTGAATCACTACAGCGTACAAAGACATCCTGTACAATTTTGTACTTCCAACTTTATGTCATCACTTTGGTGAAAGCTGACATATGGGTGTGATGGACAACCGTTCACATACTTTTAGCCCTGGAGGCCTCACTGCATGCATCCTGCTTATTTCACAACAACTCTTGTGTACCTGTATTATTAACCAATAGTAGAGACACTTAATCTTTAGTCTTTGCAGAGGAGATTCCTGCAACTGGAATTCAAACGTACGTCGTTCTGCAGAAACAGACCTGAGTGAGGAAGAGGAGTGTAAGACTGTAAGATGGGAGTGTGGGATATGTGGGAAGACTCGTGAGTGAGTTACATGATTTATGTCCAGTCAGGGATGGCATCTGGATAAAGTTAGTGTAAAGCAAGATTCAGATCTAAAAACGGAAAACTAGGCAGGCATTCTTTCTGTGCGTGTGTCCGTGTGTAGAACTAAGTGAAGCCAGCATGCATCTCTTAAAGCACTCTGCCCAGACTGAGCATGTAGCATTTATCTCGCATATCTCTATAGGCTGTCATGTATAGTTTTGTACTGCGTGTGTTTAAATGCAGAGGGAAGTTAAAAAGTGAAAAAGTTTCTTGGTTAGTCAGAACAAAATGTGAGAACACGTTCAATATTTCTCAATGGTTCTCTTGGTCTATACCAGAGGGATGAAGATAATTTGTAACAAAGTTGTTGTTTTGAGGAGTGCTCTATGTTGAGATCTGCTGACTACGCAGCCAGAGCATATGATTTACATGATGTTTATCCATGTGAAACCGTTCTTGTTCCCTCTGCATGAGGAAGAAGGTCATCCTGGAGGTGACCACTTTTATCAGGGTAGAAATATCGTGGCGAAAACATCATGAGCTTAGCTGTAGTATCTCCTTGTACGGATACGTAAGTTCTGTGCCTTTTCTGTCTCCACCACTGAGTGAAGTCATTTGCTTCCGGTACGATCACATCTGCTATGTGTCGACATTATCTAGGTGAACTATGACCTTTGAATTCATGAATTTTTTTTCAACCCGTTTCAACCAGTTGAAATTTAGTTCATTGTGAAAATATGATTAAGTAGCATGCACCCCAGACATTTGCCCTGCTGTTTTCTAACTGTTGCCTGGGGCACATGTGCAGAGGAAAAAGGCATAAGTCAACTCATACACTGTTACACACTACTGTCTTTATAGTAAACTGTTTTTTTTAAACTCTCCTTCCTATTTGCCTGCTAGGATTTTGTTGTTAGCATCACTTCACCTCTGGAAATGTTTCCTTATGGGAGAAAAGGGATCAGTTAGAATGACTTAGTATTGATTTGCACCGGTGTCTCATGCAGGGTGCATTCCGTTCTGTTCCCAGGATAGACTTATATCCACCATGAACATGATCAGGTTTCTAGAGCTGTATGAATAAATGATTTGGGAAACTGACATGTTGGACTTTCTATAACATGTAACACATTGTGTACTTCTGTAGACTTCAGGAACAGTCCTCAAGGCCGAAAGACCTTTTGGCTCTCATTTGTGTTAAGTTTTTTGGCTCTCAATTTCAGTCCAGTCCTTGTACCAAGGAATGCTCTTAGTTTGTTAAGCCACACAGTACCCTATGAATAATTAAAAAAAAAACACACACAAAAAAAAACATCTAACTCAAGAAATGAACCAGTGAGAGGCAGGTGCAGATGATGACAGATGATCAGGCCGGTGATTAGTTTACTGGAGATGCTGAATGCTGAGTCGTTGGAAAAGACGAGAGGGGAAATGAGGCTGCTTCTGAAGTTGTGACATAAGCAAACCATTTTTAAATTGTATCTTTAGGCGCTTTGCAGACTGTCATGGATTTTTTTTTTCATCAAATTTCTTTCATTTAATTTGAAGAAATGAAGGGTGGCTTAATTTGCTGTCTCTTGGGTTCCTTGCTGTCTCTCGTTCTCTCTCTCTTAACCTTTTTCCATGTGAAATGACTATTTATTTATTTATTTTTAACATGACTAGTCATAGTTTCTCACGACTGATGCCAGGTTATAGAATTCAGTCTGGTTAGCTGATCTGGTATCCAGTGCTATATAAGAAGCCCTCTTGAAGGATTGACTGATTTTATTTATATATATATATAAATAAAAGTGTCATAATTGCAAAATTATTCTTATTCTCTAATGAATTCCTGCTGTGTTGCTGATAGTAAGACGTGATCTTGTGCAATTTATATACATACATTTAAAAGAGGGGATTTTTTAACTGCCTTTTCAACTTGTTGAAAATGGGCGTATATTAATTCCTGTTTTTTCTTCTGAAATATAAAAAGGTTTTCTTGAAAGCAGTCTGTCAGGCCACACGTCATGAAGTAGGATGTGGTTATGTGAGCAATAGATAAGTTCCAGTGTTGTTTAAGTTCGTTTTTCCCTGAATGTACGGAGAAAAAGAAATGACTCCTTAAGGCTACGGCTGAGGAGCCTGGGGCCAGTCTGAAGTTTGCTTTTCGTTTGGCATTTCCAAATTTTAGTGTGTTGCAGTTTTATTGTGAAGTCTCCATTGCATCATTTAGTTATCCTCTTTCTTTCACACTCTCAGAAATTCCAGATTGCTTTAGAACATTTTTTGACATGAACAAAATCAAGTTACGAAAATGTGAATTTGAAAGCGCACTTGTTACGTGCATGTGAAAAGACTCAAAGCTTAACACACATTGGTTTTCTTTGGGTCTTTGTGTTTTGGTTTAAAAAATAACTGTTCTTTATATTAGATAATTTAATTCCACCTAGATTATTTCGACTTTCTGTTGCTATGATATGTCTTTTCATTTGACAAGAGTATGTTTGCAATTTTGTGAAAAAATGTATTAACGCTTATAATATAGACCTGATTTGAGAGTAAGAACTGTGAGGAAGCCATATTCGCATATGGGTTTTCAATACCCCCCATATAATATTTTCAATATTTATACATTCAGCACATACATACTGTATCTAAATGATATGTCATTATTTCCTTGTCTACGTTTCCTAAAACAAAAGAGATTTTATTTGTATTTATGGATAGATACAGTTGTATAGAGGACAATATTAGTATTGAACCAATACTGTAGTGTAAACTGTCTGCATTATGGGGACATTTAAGAATTTAGGTATTTAAAGACAGGGATGTACTGTAGTGTGATTATTGTGAGAAAAACAGCATTCACACAAGAACAAGGGTTGCTGGTATCACTTCCTTACCACTGACACACGATTTTCACAGCATCCCGTCCGCTTTGAGTGAGACTGGTGTTTTTGTAATAATCCCACTTTCAGCTCTCTGTCACCACGAGTGTGTGTATGCGTTCTGAGGATTTGAATTTATTTGATGATACTATAACTGTACTGTTGTTTCTGTTGTATCTTTATTACACTCTTTTATATCTTTATTACACTCTACATTTCCATCAGCTTCAGTTTGACTTCATTGAAAAGGATATATAAGGTACAGGCTACAGACAATCCATAAATTCATTACCTAGACCTGCAGGCAAGTAAATGTGTTTTGGGCAAAAACACTAATAGTGGTTAATGTGATTTAATGATGTACAGTGCACTAATGAATTATATTAATGTAGGCTCCGACTTTATCTTTACTTTTTATTCAAGCCAAGTTTCTATTGTGCATAATACTTTCACTTTAAAGAAAAAGTCGTTGGTCAATATTTTGGTGTGAGCTGGCATTTGTTGTCCTCGTATCAAATGTAAAAAGGTATTTGAGTCTGGCAATTTATTTAACCGTGAGGTGACTGCATGTAGACAGTTATATGATGTCTTTGCAGTGTGCAAATCTTCTTGTGTATCCCTGATTCAGAGAAGATTGTCTGCTAATCTGCTTTTAAACATACCATGCAAGGCTTGAATATCTGCAGCTTAAAGTCAAAAAGCAGTACACCTCCAATCGGGGTGGGGGTAGGATGTTAACATGTGATTGCACATTTCAGGAGAGGATGGTTCTACCTTGTGTAACCCTAAAACTAACCTGTGCTATACAGTAAATAGGACATTTGGAGCTGGTTCTACCTTAGGCTGCAGAGATGCAGATTTGGATTGAGGCAGGTCTCATAACTGTAAATTGGTTAATACATTACGTTAGTGCTGTCAATTGATAAAAAAAAAAAAATCTAGTTGTGTACAGTCATGTAACAAATGTTAAATGAAAATCTCTCGAATGGTAAATTTCCCGCAGCAGCAATCATATTGTGAGCCCCGTCTGCTCATGTAATGGTGACTATACCCGTTATCTCCTTTTCAACTGGCTAGCACATGCTTCATCAAAATGTCGTTCTTGTGTTTTTAACAATGAGGATGTTAAATTTAATGAGTATATTCATTTCTCATTGAATAGGTGTACTGTTATGCCGAGGTAGTTACGGTTACTTACTGATGTCCAGGTGTCTCCAGTAAGTGCAGTAAAAGTAGCTTATGCCAACTGCCTCACTTTCACAGCCTGTTCAGTGTCTTGCATTTAATATATTCTTGTAAAAGTAGTTCCCTTCAAGGTAGCTCAAGCACACGACTTTGGTTTGTTCCAAAATCCCTTCTAGAAGCTTTGTATAATGAAACTGGCTGTTCAGCACACCTGGTGACGTTTCCTCAGTCATCTTATTTTCTACTTTAAACTTGCCTTATCACACACAGCCGGATAACCACAGTGCAGTTATTGGAGCCCAAAAAATAGTAACGGGTTAATCACATGCCCTAACGTGTTAATATTGACAAAAATAAATTACATATTTATTTTTTAATAAACTTTGTTTGTACGTAGTGCAGGTTTTGTGTAATGTACACAAATCAGCCATAACATTAGCACGTAACCATTCATTATCAATGATATACCAGTAACCTGGTGACAGGATCATACGCCAGCAGAGACCAAATGCCAGTCCGTCAAGTCCAATTCTACAGAAACAAAATCACAGAGAAAAGCCAATGACCAGAACAGTCAGTACAGCTCAGGCTGCTGAACACAGGGCCCAGCAGACGAAGAGCCCAAGGCCACGGACCCAACCTCCAAATTCCAGAGATCACAGTACAATCGAGCACCCATGGGATGCACCGGACAAACCAATCCGATCCACAGATGCCTCACTCCACCACCCACAGCACCCAAAGGATCTGCCTTCTTGGTGCAAGACACCACAGTACACCGCCCAGAGGTCTTACTGTAGGTGGGCGGGGTCATGCCACAAGGGACAGTAGCACAAGGAACACATACACAATGTTGGGCATAATGTTTTATATTTTAATGTTATGGCTGATCAGTGTATGTTTGAAATAATATAAAGGCTTTATGCGTAACCTGTAATATGATTTTATAGTCCTTTTCTGAGGACATTACAGTGGCTTATTTTAAATTAAATCAGTATTGGTATGGATGATTACTGTAAGTATGTGGTGCTGTTCTGATAGTTTGTGATGTAGCTTTATGTGTTAGGACGCAGATATACCGTAACTAATCCGGGAGGAAGAATGTAGGAAGACCAGATAGCAAGAATGATGACAAGAATAACATGTAGATAGCTGTGGGATGCTGTGGCATGTTCTTTTTAAGGGCCAGGAAAATTTTCAGATATACCATAATTAAATAACTTCACACACTCGTGTGCCAGCTGTCTGTCTCACACTCTGTGGTGAATAATGGCTGAGAGTCTAGGAGAGGAGGGGGAAAAAACAGTGAAAAAAAATGTAGACAAGAATTAAGTTGAGAACAAGTTAAAGCTATCATGTCAAAGGAGCACCAGAGTTCACCACTGAGGACCTCATGTGGAGCAAATTTAATAAAACTGTATTAGTGTATTTGTTTACCCTGCAGACGTTTATATCCATATAAGGTGAAGTGGCAATGTTTGCTGAAAAAAAAATTGCATAACACTTGTATTTCGCATTACATCCTAGAACGTTTTCTACCAGTTTTCACTGGTATTCTCATGCCCGCACGGTCCTGGACCTTTTACCCCTACGATCTCCGACTTCTGGCTTGTGCTGTAAGAAAAGAGAGTTTAGGGTTGGGTAAGACAGGAAGTCAGCACATCACATTGGCATGATGTATTAAAGGACTCTACACTTCCCCCTTTCAGTTCAACTCCATTACTGGATTCACCGCAAACAACAAAAATGATAGTCATCATAATTATTTATGCAACTAAAACCTTAAAATGATGAAGGGATAACAACGGAAATGCTGATACCTTAACCGGTTCACATTTTTAGATGCAAACTTTGTGGAACAAAATGTGAACATAATTCGGTTTCCAAGCCTTTCTTGATATTGTAGAAAGCTTATACAAAATCTAAAGGCTTTTCAACTCATTTGAAATATTTGGAAGAAAAATGTATTGAGAATGTGTCTTCATAAGCCTGTGTGCTTATCGTCTGCTCCGGTCTTCAGAACGGCAGAAAGAGGAAGAGACAATGCTGACTCACTAGGTTTCACACACGCCCTTGTGTCGCTTACAACATCGGGCCAGTTACAACACTTCCCTTCTCTGCCTGTTCCTTGCTTGCTCTGCTGGGGACGGCGCAGACGCCAAAATCTCTGTAACTCAAGATTTAACCTTGTCCGTAGAACACAGATTTTGATTAGCATGAATTCATTAGGCTTTATTACATCATGTGTGGTTCTTTCTCACATTTCTTTGTGAGCAACTGTTAATATTGGGATTTACTTATATGTGTGTCAGAACATTAGATCCAAATTGTGAATAATTCTGGAATAATGAATCCTGTTAAAACTGTTAAAAACTTGCATCCGCAACATAATAGCATTGTGGTTTTAACAAAGCACTCATATGCTGTACTCAGAGAAACAAACCTGTTATCTATATTTATGGTGCTATGCATCAACCACCTGACTGGTTCGTGGATATGTGTGTGTGTGTGTGTGTGTGTGTGTGTGTGTGTGTGTGTGTGTGTGTGTGTGTGTGTGTGTGTGTGCGCGCGTGTGTTTGGTTGTGTACCAGGAAACGTTCTTACAAGACATTGTCAAGATTTAATCATATTTTATACAGTGATAAGAAGTACTTTGAACGGTCAGGCGAGGGACAAGCTTCGTAAACTTCGTTACAGTGTAATTACAAAAGAAAAAATATATATACTCTATATATATATATATATATATATATATATATATATATAAAACATTGCGATTATTTTGATGTAAAAAGCATCAATATTTAACTATTAAATGTACAGTTTTGTATTCAAACATATTTATTTAGGCTAACACCAAATAGCTGGATAAATGTTCTCATTAATAGGATGTTTGCCAATTATAATACAAATTATAGGCAAACTCCACATAAATTCCCAACTATGCGTATATTACCTGTAATAAATTTCAGCCTTATGTGATTATATAACTGCGTAAGTCCAGATTGAGATTTAGATTTTTCTGCCATTAATTGTGCAGTACTAATGTACTGTAGGCTGTTAAAAAACTTAAGAGAACCTAAAGAGAAACTGAAGAAATAACACGTCTTCTCAAAATAAATGTCTCACGTATCATTCCATGATTGCTAGAAATATGGGTTTAAACACTATTCCTTTAGCGCATGAACTGCTTGATACTTTAATGCTCCTAAAAACAAATGAATGGAAATACTTTACAAATGCTTTCATTCATAATTAATCACATGAGGATTCTTTATTCCCCATCACTTTTTACAATATAGTTATGCCAATACTGTATATGTATTATTCTGTTTCAACAGGAAATCCCCTTTCTTTTTTATGCTCGGAGGCTGCTCTTTCTTGCGTTCAGTTTTCTGTAAATTCTGGTTTCATGCTACATGCTCACGCGAAATGCAACACACATCCACACACTCATGTCTTTCTGCACACTCCGCCTGGATGTGCTTGTAGATGTCCAGCTGCAGAAGTATTAATTGGCTCTACAGTAACTCATCATAGGGTTTCTGTTAAACGTTTTTGTATATGATAGTATTACAACTTTCCAAAGAAAAAAAGAGAAGACAAAAGTGTTTATATAGGTTATAGTCTCTATAGTCTCATATTATGTCTCTTATGTTTTACTTTATTCGTCATATTAAAATAAAACATGGCAGTGAAACTGTACATGATATGGCTTCCACAATACTAGACCTTGTAGCCTTGTTGTTTAATGTAGATGTAAATGCTTATTTCCCTTAATAAATAAATCCTCCACATGGATCCCAGATAGAGATTAGCCATTATTAATCGATCACAAAGTACATTTGAGTTTTTGTTTGAGGTTATTACGATGCCGTGTGTTATACAGTAGGCTACTGTGAGATGAGGGCTGACTCCAGTTCAATAAACAGTCTTGACCTGCACAGCAAAGTGAACATGCCCTGTTTGTAAATTTATCAAAATGATCAGTTCAGTTGCTTTCCTTATTACCCCACAAACAGACCTGTAAGTCAGAAAAAGCTGTATTAATGGCGAAGCGAAATGATAAACTGTGGTATACATAGCTGACAAGCTATAGACACACTCCAGACACATCTTACAGTTTGCAGTAACTTCTGACTAATCACAACTTACATTCTCGCGTGTACTCAGTTTACCTCAGAGAACCTGAACTGCACATTCAGCTGAAGTGGCTAACTGTAGCTATTTCCCACACGACTTCCGCGCTTGAAAATAAAAAAAGCCATGACTACAACTCTAATAGCCTCTGAATAGAACCTGCTATAGTCTGAATGTTGTATGATGAGCATCTCTAGTTGGAAACGACAGTTCACTCTTCTCCATAAGTACTACAAAGGTATGCCAATAGTCCCCTGTCTCCTTAAGAATCTAGCCCTATGGGATACAAATACTTTTTTTCTTTTTCTTTTTTTTTTATTTTTTTAATATTTTTAAAATAAAAATGTTTAACAGTGCAGCCAAATATGCATAGCTTTAAGTGTGTGATCTAGGAAAAAGTATCTTTTCTTGGCTTTTCCCTCTTTTTTGTTTTGTTTCTTTCCTTAGTTCTGGGGACTTCAATGGACACATTAATAAAAGTTCGACTTTTATTAATGTGTGACTCATTTCGGTTCTGAGTATTTAGCCCATTTTATTAGATTGTGTTTCCCTCTATACAGTATGTAAAGGAATTAAATGCGCCACGACTCTATGTTGCCTGGGAATTTTAGACTCTGATCTGATTATGATAGGAACTGCCGATCTTAGATCGCAGGAATGGAAGGATAATCACAGATTACTCCTCAAATAAGTGCTTAATTAGGTAAAACCCCTCGGTGAGAGTCATATTGCTCTTTAAACATACAGCATCAAGAGACAAAAGGCCCTGCCAGCTGCTATCCCCCCCCCTCTCTCTCTCTCTCTCTCTCTCTCTCTCTCTCTCTCTCTCATACACATACACACACACACAGACAAGAATGTGCAGTCTTTTTCTCTTTTTTTTTTTTTGCTGCTCTTTTGAGTGAAGTGATGCAGCAGCTGGGGTTGCCACTGCTTGACCAAATTCTTCCTAACTGAATTTTGGTGGGAGGGTTAATAAGATGAGAAGCAATTTAACTGCATATCTGGCTCCACATAAGCATGTACTGTACACACACCCTTGTTTTTTTTCCTCACACCTTTCTCAGTCGGAAACTATGAAATATCTCATATACACACTCTTGTCATTTTGTTTCGAGCTAATTTGTTATTATGTGTGTGTGTGAGGAGAGCAATGTGTGTGATTGTACGGAAAAATTCTAAATTAATGAAACTGAAATTAGTAAATTCATTTTGCTTGTTGCAGTTGATCAAGGTGAATTTTTTTTACCGTATGTAGAATCAACTTCAAAGCTTTATGATTGACTTTTTTGTGATATCTTTGTCCTATCACCAACTCAATTCCCGGAGTTTAAAAAAAAAAAGTGATTCTAAAGAGTCTGAATACTGTGGTGTCCTGTGGTGATTCAACCATCATACTGTACAAACTACACAGAGTTTCTAACAGAGTAAGAAAGATCTATAATAAATGACCATAAATTTGCCATGCAGTTAGACAACGCAAAAAAAAAAAAAAAAAAGATAAGACAGAACAGACAGACTAGTTATGTCACCATTCTATTGTAAAGTGTTCTCTTATTTTGGGTTGTACTGCTTTCTCTTTAAAAAAGAAAATTATTGCAAACTATTTTTATTATAATCAAATGATAGTGAAATATCAAGGTTCTTTTAATGCATCATGCATAAATACATATTTAATAAGGAAATAGATTGTCATGGCTGAAAAAAGACTAATGCTTAGCTGACACTCACTGCATGCTGCCAAGCACAATCACACAAGACTGTTGATGATGGCTGAGCCAAGATTCTCCAGGGGGAAACTCACCATGAGTGAGTAGAAACCACCAGGGACAAACAAGATGATTTTTCCTTTATTTGCTTTAACTGTGTGTATGAAGCATGCAGTGTGTTGTCATGCTTCAGCTACCTTAACCCGCCCCCCTACCCCTTAACACTCACACACACACACGCACACACAGTTTATCCTCCTCTTGACATAGATTAAACATACTCTCACACCTACTGAACCCTGGGGAAGAAAATAGACTTACTGTAGCACTAAGTAGAAACAAAAGAAGAGCAGACAGGAGGGATACGGGGCTGCCAAGAGCTAAAAATATCCTGCGTTACTGTCCACTGACTGAAACTACTCCTTCTGTAAACACTGAACCAACACACATCTCTTTGGTTATTAAGAACATACACAGATCAGCCATGAAAACAAAACCGCCTGCCTATATTTGTGCAGAGCCCCCTTATGCCTCCAAAATAGCTCTGACCCATCGTGGCGTGGACTCCACAGGACCTCCAAAGGTGTGCTGTGGTATCTGAAACCAAATTGTTAGCAGCAGATAATTTAGGTCTTGCAATTTATGAGTTAGGGTCTCCATGGTTTTTCTAGAAGATCCTAAAGCTGTTTTATCAGATTGAGTTCTGGGAAAAGTCAACACCTTGAACACTTTGTAATATTATTCAGAATGATGTTTGCAATGTGGCAAACGCATAAAGCAGACCACTGCCATCAGGGAATACCGTTGCCACGAGGGTGCGACAGTGTTCAGAAACATGGTACATGTGAAAGAATAATCCACATGAATGCCAGGACCTCATGGTTCCTCATAGAACATTGCTTAGAGAATCTCACTGCATTTGCTGGCTGGCGTTCTTACCATAGTGAATCATAGTGCCATCATCTTCTTTCCAAGTAAGAAGTAACAACGTACAGTACCCAGCCATCCACATGAAGCAAAAGAAAGGAAGACCTTTTTCAGTTTCTCCGTGGTTCAGTTCTGATGCTCACATGCTCACCAACAGGCATCTGGCAAGGGCACTCTGACCAGTCTGTGGCTATGCAGCCCTATATCCAGCAAGCTACAGTAGCTCCAGACAGGCTAGCTTTAGTCCGCATGTGCAACACTGATCCTTGCATACCCACGATTCTGTTGTTCGTTCATCTGTTGTTTTTTATCGGAGCACTTTTGGTAGATACTAACCAACTTTGGTAGATACCAACCGAATTGGTTTAACCTCACAACACCTGCCATGTTGGAGAAGCTAATGACCTAGTCATCTCGCTATTATAGTTTGTTCTGTAATGAGATAATCAATGTTATTCACATCACCTGGTAAGGGTTTTAAAGTTACAGATGATTAAGGTTTTAATTTAGATAACTAAAAATTATAAAAATTTTAGATCAATCCTTAAAGGTCTACATTCACCCTTTCTGACTTTGGAGAGATTATTTTTAAATCCGCCGAAAACGAGGTTAAACCATATAGCGGTAACCTACAATACTTACTTTTTTATTGTAGGAAGAGAGGTGGTTCTTTCTTAACAGGTTTTTTTTTTTTTTTTTGTAGTGAGAGCATCTAATTGAAGAAAAAAAAAAACTGGGCGAAGTGTGTACTTAGGGAGGCTGTCGAAATTAATCATTAAGTAGCATTTTTAAACCATGAATGATGCAGTTTATTCAGTCAAAGATCATTTGCAGTAATAGTAATGGTATACTGAAACAAAATAACAATAACCAACAATAACAAAATATGACAATAATAATAGCCATTCATATAACCATGAGCTATAAGTTTGCATCGAATGAAAAGTCACGAGATCTCAAACACAAAAACAATTAATTCTGAGTTGCTTGATGTTAAGTTCATGAAGTAATTCAGGATACACCAAATTGTCATCACTTTTTAAACACTGAGAGCGACCCTGTTGGACCGGTGATATCCTAAGTAACAGTTATGTGAGATAACTATCACATGGTACATCACTGAGCATCTATGCCCAATTGTAAACCGTTTATCAGACTCGTAGTAATGTAGTGCTTTTCTGTTTGGTACTCAACAGGATAAACGTCTACTTTATTCCACCCTCACACACACACACACACACACACACACACACACTTCCCCTTGCTGTTTCAGCTCACGGGTGTGCAGCCTTGCAACGGATAATTATAGTGTGTTTATTGTCCGCTGCTACAAAGGGTTGTTGTTACAGAGGCTTGTTGGTTTGGCCAGAGTCTTCATTATGAGATCCTTTTTACAGTAACAAGTCTGTGTGTGTGTGTGTGTGTTTGGGTCTGTAGAGATACTGTGTGTGTGTGTGTGTGTGTGTGTGTTTGGGTCTGTAGAGATACTTCATTCATCTAAATATGCCTTTATATTGTCATCAGGTTATTAAGCAACAAAGCGCTTTTGTTTTAACACTCCGTAGTTCCCTTTTGCTAGCTTACCCTTTTGCACAAATGCAGCATGTGCTCTGTGTGTAGCTGTGGCTGTCATGCTACTCTGATGGCATTAGTTATGGTCAGTGGACGGAGGCATAGGGCCCCTCTATTTGGGCCTGAAGTATTCTTATTTAGGGAAGAATTATGAGCTGAGCTTTTTTAAGGAACTTAAAAACAATGCCAGAGCTGAGAACAGTTTATAATTCTATGGCATTCTTAAATAATAAACACATAGACATGCATATGCAGCACTATGCTAAAATATTTAGAATTTTTGAATGTAGTCGTGAGGAATAGTTCTCTAGGCTTCCTGAAGGACTTTTTTAGCCCTTCATCTTCACTCCAGTCCCTGTACCTGACCAGTTTTATGTTTTTGTGTGTTATACCACACAGTGACTCGTGAATCATTCAATCATTAAACACATCTAACTTAAGGTATGAACAAGTGAGAAACAGGTGCAGATGATGACAGATGATCAGGCCAGTGATTAGTATACTGGTGATGCTGAATACAGAGCGGTTGAAACAGACGAGAGGAGAAATGAGGCTGCTGCTGAGGTTAATACACAAACAACCAATTTTTCAATTGTATCCATCAGTACTTTGTACCCTGTTGCAGTAAAACATTTTATTATCTGATTATACCAAATTTTCTTCCCTGATGGCATGAACATATTCCAGGACTCAAACTGTGTAAAAATGCTTCTGGGAGCATAAGGAATAATTTTCACTCACGAATTGGCTGCCGCATTTGCTATAATCGAAGCTAAGGATGAAATATTAATCAAATGAATGAAAAATTAAATACTTGAGTATGTGACAGCCTCAATTCTTCTTGAAAAGCTTTCCACTAGATTTTTAAAAATATTATTAAATATATAATAGGTGTTCAGTGATGATGAGGTCAGTGCTCTATGCAGGCCAGTTGAGTTATTCCACACCAGCCTTGTTTTTATGAAGTTTGCTTTATCATGATCAAATGGTTTTAAGAACTTCAGTTAGAGTTAAGGGGAATCTTAATGCTATATCATGTAAAGAAATTCTGTACAATTGTGTTTTTCCAACTTTATAGCAATAGTTCGTTACAGGGCTAAGTTTTGGACAATAAATGAAGTACTTTAAATTCATAGTTTAAAAGTGGCATAAAATTCCGGTTAATTATGTATTGGATGGTTGCTTAACACCGCTTCCATTGTCTCAACCCCACCTGGCCTGCTCATGTCTGAAATCTGGTATACCATGGTGTGTGTTTTTTTGGCATGTCCTTCTGGCAGAATCAGCAGCTTGGAGAGGATAGTGTGATATTTCCGTGGGTGTATGTGTGTAGTGCTGAAGACCTCGCTGTCTCCTCATGGCACAACTGCATGACTCATTATGCCGTCTGGTTTCCTTTGCTTTCTTTGGCACTAACTCTGATAGTTTATGTTCATGGACAGATTTACCGACCATGCTGCTTCCAGTACTTTTCACATAGTCAAATAATTAGTCAGATAAAACTAGCACGAAAATCCCAATGACATTCAGATGATGGGATATTTTGGTTAGCAATAGAAAGTATCTAATATGAGAACCAATTGCTGCAGGAAACATGATGTGTATTGGGCAGGGGTAGCGCAGTGGTAAAGGCTTTGGATTATGGTTCAGAAGGTCACAGTTCAAACCCAAGCACCACAAAGCTACTGTTGTTGGGCCTTTGAGCAAGCCCTTAACCTTCAACTGCTCAGACGTATAATGAGATAAATGTAAGTCGCTTTGGATAAGGGCGTTCGCCAAATGCCATAAGTGTATTGTAGTTAGTCAAAAAGAAGTTATTGCAGGAACGAATTTCTGGTAGAGGATTTATTTGTCTAATACACGCAGCTAATTTTGATTCATCCTGTGGCTGCATGACTGTGTGCATCTTAATATATGACGTTTGTATAATGGGAATGTTTGTGGATATATTTTGTTCGAAAGCATGTTAAAGCATGTTTGTAAACCTGAAAAATATGACCTGAAAGTCTGAGTTTACTCCAGGAACAATTTTCATTTATTATTTTTTGTCAATATGAGGTCAAAATTGGACATTAAGACATGAAAACAACTGCAGCGTAGCTGCCATTTGCTTATTAAAAATACTGTATGCCATCACAACAATTGGAAAAATTTTAATCAGGCAGGATATTCATCTCTATTTTAATCTCAAATATCTCAGTGATTCTTGGAAGTGAACACACTTTTTCTTTTTCTTTTTTTTTTTGCTGTCTGCGTATGCTGTCCAGATGTCTTATTGTGTGTGTCTCAGTACACAGGCCCCGTCCCAGCAGAGCGCGAGTCTCCGATGGCACGGAGCGAGATGTCCCCGAGCCGGGCACAGCACTCGCCCCCCACGCAGAGACCAAACGCCTGCTGCTTCTGCTGGTGCTGCTGCTGTAGCTGTTCTTGGTATGACACCCGCACCCCCTCTCACTCTCTCTCAAACACAAAGAGAACTCAATTCAACAATTTATACTGTACGAGAACCAAAAAAAAAAACCTGAGCAGAAGTACCACTAAGTACCACACATTTGATTGGGAGAAGTTAATAGATAGAGCGCTTAGTAACTAATGGACACATCATATAGAAAGTATTAAAGTATGTCACTATGATGGTCTCTAGTGATTCACATGCCAAACTGTATCCAGCTACAAAAAGCCATCTAAAGTGTTTTTTTTGTTGTTGTTGTTGTTGACTTCGAACATTTCTGCTGTATGATTGTGAGTGCTTTGTCAGTAGGCATGTGCTGTTGACCAGCTGTACGTATGTTTTATTGTTATAATCAGCATTGGATGGGGGGTTTCAAAAGCTAGTTTACAGTTTGCACAACAGTTGGATGCAAGCATAACTCTATTTATCATCTCATATCAGCGTCTCCCACCTCGATTTCTGTTAAATGTCATTGATTTCCTTGTTGAGATTTGGTTAATATTTAGTTAATTCATTTCCTTGATTCGTTATACCTTCCTTCCGTCACATGGAGAGCTCTATCTTCATCACAGTCTTTCTGTACTATTACATGTTTTTCTGTATGTGTGTATGTGTGTGTGTGTTAGCACTGTGTACTGGGAACCTAAAGAACAACTGTGATTAAAAATGCTCTCATTCTAACAAGAGCTAATGTGGGATCTGGCTGCATATTCACAGACATATTCTCTCTCTCTCTCTCTCTCTCTTTTATGCACAGACACACACACACACACACACACACACACACATTGTAAGGTACTTGGGAATGCTTTTACTGCCTAATAACCGAGCTCCTCCAGATCTATTTCTGACAGGCTCTTCATAAACGATAGCATAAAGCTGCAACTAGAAGATCTAGCACCGCCGCCAAGCTACACATGTCTGTGTCAGGTGTAAGCCGTGGCCCACAGCGCAGCGTTAGCAGCACATGGCCACATGCTGAAACAGACCCTGAGGTTTTGCGGTCAGCCTGACTAGCTCAGAGCCGCTCTATCAGCAGCCTATGAGGTCACCAACAGAAAAAGTCAGTTAAGGAAACAGATTTGAAGACCGCAATTACCATATAGCACCCAGCCCTGACTATTCAAAATAGAAACATATGAAATTAGATCTTGAATCAAAATTTGAGCTCTAATCTTGAACGCCTGTTTTGGGATATGAAGATTAAATATGGCCTTGTATTTGCATGCAGTTTCACTTGATATAAAAAGAAAACAAACATTCTGCAGAATTTACAGTAGTCACTGCAGCTATCATGTAATTGGGGTGGAAAAAGTTTTCAGTATATTATTATAGATCAGTGAAAATAATTTACGGCTAGATGAAAAATCATCTAACCTATATACTGTAGGTTATGATTTTTTTTTCCTTCCTTATATTAAATTATTCAATTATTATTAGTCGATTAATAGCTGCTACCTGGTCAGTTCATGTGAGATAATACTCCCAGGTCTTTTCCATGACCCAAGATTGCAACGCTACACATGCTTTAACATCTCTGTGTGATAAATAGCATGTGTATGTGTACAATAATAAGACTGAGCTGGAGAGTGTATGTGTTAGGAATGTTTGTCCCTTCATGTCACGTGTATCTGTGCGTATGTGTGTGCGCGTGTGCGTATGTCTGTGTCTGTGTGTCTGTGTGTGTGTGTGTGTGTGGCCAGGCCAAGATGGTTCGGGCACAACTGTTATTTCTCTATGCCGTTTTACCACCCTCCAGTCTCACTATTAGGAGAGAAGATGAGAGTCGCCGGAGATTGAAAGCCCAGGAGACTAAGCTCGAGACCATACCAAACTGTGAAGCTTGGTGAGGGCATTTACACACACACGCTCACATCCTCAGTTATTCTCGGTTTGGGCATATTCAGACATTTCTAGGTAGAGCATTATACAACCAGATTCCAGATTTGGTTAAAATACAAATCCTTATTAGAAACTGCTATAAATGACATTTGCTGACTGATTAGAAGAGTTTAAATCTCAGCACTTCCAGTCACTGATGTTAGGCACATCAGCAGCACGCTTATGTGTTTTCATCTCAAGGATGTGTTTAGTTACTGAAACACATTTAACACATCTGCCAGATCTTAATTTGGTAGTGAGTTCAAATGAAATAAACCATACGTACATACATTCACGACATAATTGTTAGATTTTAAGGGAAATTCTGTGAGCATTTGATTTTGAGCAAAATGATTTTATCATTAGTATTATGGACTTTTAAGATTTGCATACCACTTCATGCTCATGCTTGTTCTAAGGAACAAAGAAGAATTTTTTTTGCCAAACCGGTAATAGTGAGAACTCTCATGGTGTCTGCTCTGTAGAGTTGTGCTGTGCATGTCAAAAAAAAAAAACACCTAAGAACACAAATGTTCTGCCCAAATTAATAATTATTATTTTGTTTTTTCTTTTTTTTTTCCACAGCACCAAACCAACGGTGGAGGAGATAAAACAGTGGGCTCAGTCCTTCGATAAGCTGATGAAGAACCCAGCAGGCCGGAACGTGTTTCGGGAGTTTCTGCGCACAGAGTACAGCGAGGAGAACATGCTCTTTTGGCTGGCCGTCGAGGATCTGAAGAATGAGATCAGCAAGAATATGATAGAGGAGAAGGCACGAATGATCTACGAAGACTACATCTCTATACTTTCACCTAAAGAGGTAACCATAAAAATAATAATGATAATTGTGGTGGTTAGCACTGTGGCCTGTGACACCTCCTGGGTAAAGGGGTTAATTTTGCATGTTCCCCCGGTGCGTGGTGTGTTTCCTCCCTGTACTCCAGTTTACTCCCACAGCACACAGACATGTGCATGTGTGTGTGTGTGCACTGCGATGGATTGGCACCCTATCCAAAGTCTCCTGGGATAGGCTACAGGCCCCACTCCCCGCTGTATAAAGGATAAGCGGTATAGAAGATGAATGGATGAAAATAAAATTGCATGTAATATCTGAGGAGGTTTGTGTGTGGATTTGTGTGAAGTTTGTGTGTTCAGAAGAGCTTTACTGGCATGAATGCGTCATAAAGAAAAACATTACATTGTTGCCAAAGCAATTATAAAACATTAATTACATTATAAATAACATCAATCTGAATTTATAAATCTATATAAACATTATAAACATATTAGATATTAACGAATATCATATTCGATACACACAAACAAAACAAAACCCAGACAAAATATATAAATGAATAGAATAAATTAAAAAATTAAAAAATTATAATAACAAAAATATAACATCAATATTAACAACAATAACAACTATCTTAACAGTAGTGATATTAAATGTTAGGTAGTTCGGAATATTCAGGGTGTGTGTATGCTGATTCTCACTGTCTCTCAGGCTCTCACACTCTGACACATATTTTGCAGCGAGGGTAGCAGTGCGGCCTTCTCCTAAAATTATTCTCATTTATGAGTGTGTGCATAGGTACTAGGTTGTATCCTTCCTTGTGCCCCAAATCTCCTAGGGTAGGCTCCTGCAACCCCATACAGGGTAAGTGGTATAGACAACAGTATGTTTTTTTTAATTGCTCAGCGTGCAATACAGTATGTGCAAAAACAGGTATAACTACAGTTACAAAAAGAGTAAAAATTAAATACATTGATGACACAAATAAGACATTTATTTTGAGATAAAAGATTTTTTATTTTTTTAATATTTGAATCTTAAAAATAGATGAATTATTTCTATTTTATTAAAATAATATATATATATATATATATATATATATTTTTTTTTTTTTATTACATAAACTACAGGCTTGTGTATAAGTAAATATAAGTATATATTCACAAATTTTACATCTGTATTTGAAAAACGAATGATGCAATGTTGCACCAGTATTTATACGCATCTCCCTCACTGTGCACACACTGTGTGTGATTTTGTCTCAGTTAAGGAATATCACATGAGAGGGAGCGCTATTGTGTCGGTTATCCCTCATGCGTATCACCGCATCACAGCTATCATATAATATTGCTTTTATATGACAGTCCCTCGAACACCATTTATTATCACCAGATTATTATTAGTTTATTTAACCAAGTATTTTTCTCTTAAAAGGGGTGAACGTAGTTTTAAATTCTTATACAATAGGTACTATGTAGCCAAAAGGTGAGAAGAATAAACCATGGCAGTAATAATAATAATAATAAGGTGGACAGTCCTGTATGTGCCATAGGTTTCTCTTTATATTTGCGTTTCTATTCCAATTAGAGTAAAATGGACTCTAATGACTATCTAGGGCTAGTGCACTATCAATCCCTTGTCCCACATACTATGTAGTGCCCTTGATTAGGGACTAAAGAAGGATTTGGGATTCAGCCTTCTGTTAGAGACTCGTTAGGTTTGTAGCTGTGAATAAAAGAATACAGAACAACTTGGAAGCAATTATTAATGAGACAAAGTGTCGTTTAAGATGTCATGGCGTTTCCAGATGTGCTTTTTTGCTGAAAGTGCTTCCGTTACTGGTTTTGAATGTGGGTTTTGGCAAGTAGCTGCTCTCTCTCCTCGACCGTACCAAAATACTTTCACTCATGCTGCAACGGTCCATTGATGTAATTAAAGAACACCTGTGAGGCGGAGTGATACATACTGTATAGTTAAACGTCTCAGTGCTGTTGCCTTATATCTAGGGTTGGGTATCGTACATAAAAGAAAAGAGCCACAAAAATGCTGGATATCATTAAAGAACATCTTTTTATAAAAAAGTAAAAATAAAAAAATTATATATTTAAAGTATACATGAATATAAGAACATACAAAACACAACTAATGTGTGAGTCAAATACAATAATTTATCACCAATAACAGCACAGAGGTTGGTATTCATGGTGTGCCAGAAACCAGCTTCAAATGTCAGCAATTCTTTTGTAGAAATATGATCATATTTGCGGTATCTTCCAAAAATACGACACGTCTCCTGACTTTGCTCGGGCTGGTCTGACTGGGGCCGGGGACACACACACTGCCAGATGATGTTCGCAAGCTGTAAAACACGGTGCATCTCTCTTTACATGAAATTGTTGAAAGACATTTTTGCATGTCACAGTGTCGGAATCCTTGTTGTGAAATACAGCCACACTTTAGGACCTTTAGCTTTAGGCATTTAAGCGTGTTTAGCTTAGAGAGCTAACGCTACCTGCTGCAGTCAGAACTTTTGCATGTGAAACAGAGTTTTGCATATGAAAACATCATGGACACCTGTGTTACTACAAACATGAGTTGAATTTGTATTATTAGAGCTTTCTGACTCGCTTTCACATGCATTTTTCTCAGTCGGGAAATTTTTTTTTATGTGTGGGTTGCACCGAAGTGAGGCACCGAAATCTGCTCTGACCCAGTTCTAGTACATACCAGTGTTATGCGATAAAATGCCCCCCTGCCACGGATTGTCCCCCTACATAATCGCTATCAAATATTATATTAGAACATAGATTCATAGGTTGATGATTTACAAATTACAAATTACACCGAACAAATTTGATTATAAAATAAGCAATTTTTATATTGCTTATTTTAATAATAAAATTCCTTTTGTGTAATTTTTCATAATAAACAATACAATGGAACCTCGGATTGAGAGTCACGAGGCTTGCTAGTGTTCCGCAAGACGAGCAAAGATTTTTTATAAATTTTGACTTGGAAAACGAACAAGTATTGGTTTACGTACTGTAAGTCAAGACAAGTCAAGTCTTGGAGTATCATGTATCACGCATGCGCTTCTTGTTTTGACGCCGAGCATCACGTGATCACAACTGAACCAACGGCTTTTCTCTCTCCTTCACTGTGACATTGTGGGTAATCGTCTTCCCTGCTAGGTCTTCGTGCGTGTCTGTCACTGGTTTACTGCGTGTACTGTTTATTATAACACGCGTGCGTGCGTGCGTGTAAAGCAAAAGCAGTCTCATTATAGAGGTTAAAAATTGCTTTTACAATACTGTATCTTGATTTAGTCACGCTACTAGTGTTACTGGAAAAAGCTGTAGTTGGTTGGTTCGGATGTGCAGCAGTTAGCACCAGAAACATGGCTGTAGCTGAATTGTTGTGTGCAGGGAATTTTTGCTGTATATTGCCGCGTCATTCTGAACTCTTGGATCGTGCGCAGTATTCTCAGAACAGGCTCCGGATTCACAGAGATCCTGACCAGGAACAAGTGCCGAGTGACGATGAATAGATGTATGTTTATAAGGACAATTATATTCAAAATTTTTCCAGCAGGTCCACCTCATTAATCCAACAATGGTGTTTGTTGTAGTATGATATGTTTTTAAGGAACTCTGTGTCCTTCATGCTGTTTTTGTGCATCAGCCGGGAACAAAAATCTGTAGTTTGAACCTAAACAGTAAGAAATAGTTGTCGTTTACTGTGTGTGAATATTTACACAAAGGTCAGAGGTGCTTAATTTGTCTTCCCCTTACAGAAATGGTTACACACCAGGTTGTGTTTAATGCATAGCATGAATGACAGATGCACACCCACTTAAACACACTTCATAATGAGAGGAACATGGCGCTCTTTCAGTTGTTACCTAACCCTCTTCTGCCATCTGTCCGTCTAACAGCTCACTCTATCTATAGCTCAGCATGCTTATCTCTCTGCGGTCTTTAATTAACTTTCTTCTCTCTCTCTCTCTCTCTCTCTCTCTCTTAATCATTTTCTTTTTCTTGAGAGCAGGAAATAAAAATATGTTTAAATATTAAAAGTGTATTTTAAGTGCTGAGAGCTGCTTTGGGTCAGCTGTAGTGGAGTGGCTCAGCAGGAGAGTGTGTGTTTTCATTGCCAGGGCTTCTCAAAGTCTAGACTCCGCCCACACCTCAAATTATCACTACAATAATACAATGTAAAAAAATTGTTACCTACTTTGGAATAACTGTTAGTTTAGAGATCGTTATGATGATCCCGGCACAAGATTAAGGCTAAACGTAATTGTTTCCCTGTTGTTTGTTTAACATAATAGTTTTCTTCTATTAATGTCAAACGTTAATGGAAAAGCAAGACTACTGTGTCATTGTACAGTACATCACGTCCCCTGTGCGGTGAAGATGTCACAATCCAAATATGCGAAGAAAAGTTTTAGTGTCTCCGTCTAGCGACCACACTTTTTTGTGCCAAGGTTTAGGCAGCCGACTGAATGCAGATTAACTAAACTAGGCTGCTGTGTATTTTGACTGACTTTAAGGCTATTTACGTTTCACATCTTTACCATGCTCAATTTTGTTATTTTACATGAAGAAGCATGCTTAAAATAGAGACGCCGTCACCATGCATTTTCCTCATACGACCACACCACAGAAAGTTGAAAAATGTTGAATGTTGAAAGTTGGATCTGTTTAGGTTCACAAGCAACAATTTGCAGGCAAACAGTGCCATTACTTTTGCACTAACGTGGAATTTTGTATTTTGAATAATTGTTGCTTTGTTACATCTGAGCATTTTTTTAAGCTTCTCCGTGGCTACATTTGGTAAATAAAATGTAATGTGTGTATGTGTGTGCACTGTATGTGTGTGTATGTGTGAGTATGTGCGCATGTAGACACAAGTTCAGATGTACCTTGCCGGAACAGGTTTTGTTTTTATTTCCCATTCCCAGGAAACCTCGTTATTATTAATATCGATATTAAAGCTATGATCCTAAACCCTTAGCAAAAACATGTTGACTAATGTAATGTATGTTAACTTGAAGATATTTTTTCACAAAGTGTTTGGACAATCTGGTTCAGGAAACACATGTTAAACATAAGTCAGACAACTTCGGTTAACTCACACAGATATTACTTTTTATACAGTGTGAAAGCTGACTCACAGATTTTTTTTTCTTTTTAGTTTTGCATGCAGCCACTTTTATGTTTGTTATTGAAAACTGATCCAGATCTGATATTTAACCTCAGAGTGGAAATACAGATCAGAATGAATTTTCTATGATTCTTATGGTGCAATTCTCTCTCTCTCTCTCTCTGAACATGACAGCAGTGGTCCTGTTTCTGTTCCTGCTAGTGAAGTGAACATTTTCCTTATGCCATTTCTCTTTAACTCAAACACACACACACACACTCACACTCACACACACACACACACACACACACACACACACACACACACACACACACACACACACACACACACGCACGCACACAAACAGAGTGCACGCAGTACATGCACACGCAGGTACATACACAAACATGCAAAGTGAACACTCTTATATTTTCGCTGGGGAGAAGAACATCAGGCTTTTTGACATTGTGGGGATCTTTAGCCCCCACCAGAATATAAAAACAAGGCAACATGTTGACACAAGTGTAGGCGCATTGACTAGCAGGATTAATTATGGAGCTGGATGAATTATGTCACGGGTTGTTACACATAAGGATTATAAAATAAACACACACACAGACACGCACAAACATACACTTAGTGTTTTTGTAATGGTTCAATGTGTAGAAACAATGTATTTGTCTGTGCACTATGAACATTGGACTAAGACTGTCTGATAATAACAAAACTGGTGACATACAGTAATAAAAAATCTCGGATATTGTAATGACAGCATGGGATAAAGTAACTTATAACAAAGGTATACACTTTTTATGTTTCTGTCGCTGTACAGTATGTGCAGCAAAATACAGAATCTATTATGTGACAGATAATTACCAAGAATAGCAACATTTGTTCCTTTATAACTGATAAAATTAAGATTCTTTAAATTAAATCAAAATCATAACATTGTAAAAATGCCCTTTGATCTACCTATTATGTCTGAGTTTTCTGTTAACAGTCTTTTACATACCATCTAGGTTCTGGTACATATTGGGACAGCAATATAACAGTAAAACTACCTGCGTAATATTGTGTATGTCCCCTAATGCTGGCAAAATGTTTGGGCCCGGTCTTTACAAAACCTCTGAAGGTGTGCTGTGGCATCTGGCACAAAGATGTTAGCAGAAGATTCTTCAGGTCTTGTGTGTTTTGAAATGGGGCTTCCATGGATAAGACTAGTTTGTCCAGAAAATACTGTACCATCTGCTTGATTGAACTGAGATCTGGGGAATTTGGTGGCAACGTCAACACCTTGGACTATTTGTCATGTTCTTCAAAACATTCCTGAGGGAATGTTGCAGAGGGGCAGGATGCATTATCCTACTGAAAGAGGCCACTGGCATTTATTCATTTGAACAGCCCTTTTAACAAGGGACATTATCACACTTTCACTCATTCTCGCTCACTTGTCTATACAGCTTTATCCTGTAGACTGGGTCGCGCGGGGCCTGGAGCCTATCCCAGGAGACTTGGGGCACAAGGCGTCCCCTAGACAGGGTGCCAATACTTCACAGACACACACACACACTAAATCATTCACACACTATGGGCAATTTGGGAACGCCAATCAGCCTTACCTGCATGTTTTTGGACTATGAGGGGAAACCAGGGTACCTGTAGGAATCCCACCAAGCACATGCAAACAAAAATGCACACAGATCCGAGGCGGGAATCAAACCCAGAACCAGAGGTGCAAGGCGACAGTGCTAACCACTCAGATCCGTGTCGCCCATTGTCTCACTCATTGGCTAGTTAGGGAATACCTTTGCCATGAAGTGGTATACTCGCTTTAGTTAGGTGGTACATGTTAAAAAAACATCTACAGGAATTTCAGGGGTCTAGGTTTTCTAGCAAAACATTGCCCAGAGCATTACACTGCCTCTGGGAACTTCTTTCCATAGTGCATCCTGACGGTGACATATACACACCTGGCCATCCGCAGGATGTAAAAGAAAATGATTATTATGACCAGTCCTCTTCTTCCATTGCTCTATGGTCCAGTTCTGACTACACACTGTGACCAGTCTGCAACTATCCAGATATCCTATGCTGCCCACGTGCATCATATTTTGGGTGTCCATAATTACTGTCACTGAAATACAGTTCTACTTCCTTCTACTTTTAGTATTTACTAACCACTGTGGACCAGGATTACTCCATAAGACCTGCCATTTTGGAGATGTTCTCGCCCGTTGTCTAGCCATCAGTTTGGTCCTAAAAAAAAGTCACCCAGATTCTTATGCTTTTTTTTTCTACTTTTTTTCTTTTGCTTCCAACACATTAACTTTAACAAAAACGACTGTTCTCTTGCTGTTTGATGAATCCTACCCATAACCTGGTGTCATTAGAAGGTGTTATTTAATGATCACATTCACCTGGCAAAATTCACTTCACATGTCATTGGTTTTAATGTTATGGCTGATTGGTCTATATTACAATTTTATTAAAAACAAATAGTGTTCAAAATGACTGAACCATTGGTTATTACTATCAACTAAGATAGATTAACTAATCATTAATGAGGTTGAGCACAGAGTGGTCTGTGCTATGCAGAGTATCCAATGATGTGTGGATTGAAATGGGAGAAAAACATCAGTTAGGAATGAGCTCATACACACTTTGATGGAAAGCAAGCATCCTATGTTTCATTGTATATTAACTTAAACTTTGCGTGTCTTTGTTTAATGCTTTGTGTCAGCTCAGAGCACCACTTGAAGAGTATGTAAGAGCTTTCTTTATCTCGCACTCTCTCAGCAACATTAGGTACAATCCACAGGAAGCTATAAATTGTGTTCTTTTTCGCCTTCAAAAAGTGATCTATAAATAGGCTGTAGTGTGCTGAGTGAGAGAGTGAGGAAGGATAGGGCCTGATTTAAGACAGTGTGGACAGAGGAATGAGCAACAGGATGGGTGACACGCTGGTTCTTTAATGGTCTTGCCACTGAGTTTTCGGTCACACTGGCTTTATGGTAATGTTAGAAATGAAGATTGAAGAATCAAGAATGAAGAATGATTTAACACGACTGAGGAGAATTCATGAAGTTCAAACAACGCTCAGCTCTCGCTGCTGGAAATCCATCCTATTCGTCTTGTAAAATGATACTTATTTATCTTACTTTAAATATAACCTGGATTCTCCCCTACCTTGGTCAAGATGTATACCAGTCCATCATTCACTCCCGGGGCCAGTTTTAATGTTGCCAGTTGTCCCATCATCACTCCGTAACCCAAGGATGGTCTTAGAATAGAACTCTGCACCATGAATCACAAAATGGGTTATTTACCTTTTTATAGGAAAATAACCCATATTATTACTATTGCTCCTAAAAAAATATTCAGCACAAATAAAAAGTATTCACAACATAACAAATTAAAAATTTTGACCTATGTAAACACTATGTCCAACTTTATGTAAATTATAAATAGCCTCTTCTGCCGAATTGCTGCAATTTCAAACTAATCACGTTGAGTAGGCTGTAAAACAAACACTGAACCTGTTCCATCCAGGAATGAGGTATGATTGAAGGATGCTCACATTATTAACTTTTGCCAAATTAAAAGTATGATGACAATGTGGTGATAGGTGATCTCACCAATGCTACAGTCTACTTGTTTATGTAATTTAATGTAATATTTACCTATTGTATATTTTAATTAATAATCACTTAATTACTTTATTACAACATTATGTAATGTTCTCTCATAGCCCAGATGCATTACCTTTACTGCATACTGTGGGGTCATGACCCATACTTTGCTAAACACTGATCTAGTAATTTTCACAACTTTTTTATTTCACTACTTTTTTTTACTTATAATGGTGGTTTCTTTCACCACGGAGGCACACACGGAAGAGCTTATATCATTAGGGAAGTAGATGTGGTTGTGATTTTGTACTACTGTTTGGGAGTTATGGGTTCAAATACCAGCACTGACACTGCCAGCCCCTTTGGGCTGGGCTCAGTTGTATAACAGAGATGAAAGTTGCTCTGGAGACATGTTCGTTGCTATGGATAAGGGAGCCTAACAAATGCTTTAAAAAATTTATCTCAAGGTTTCAGCAAAATTTCCACCTTAACTACATCTCAAAGACCACACAAAAGGTCTGAAACAAGCAAAGAAATTTGGCCATTTTTTATCTCAGCATTGGAATAAATGCAAAGAAATTCCTGATATACAGATATTATCCATATCCATAACCCCGCTTTTCCCCTCCCAGTCTGGCCAATAGCTACATTTACATGTGCAATGTTTCTGGAATCTGGTTAACACCATTTCGATTAGCGATTGCAACTTTAAATGCACAAAGCATTGAATCAGAATATAATTTTTTTTAAAGTGGTTCTGATGTCTGTGAAACATTTAATCTGCCAGTAAAATAACGGATGAATAAGAGCTTCAAGGTTAGGTTAAGTGTCCTATCTTTTCCAATAAATCCCGCCTTATGGATTTTAATTGGTTACAAATATTTAGTCTCATCTATGATTGGTTACATGTGAAATGGCAAGCCAATCATTTCAGCCAAGGGTGAAAAAAATGTTGGCGAGACAGTGAGAATGAGAGAGAGATAATTGTTCTCACGTTGTTCTACAAGAGGGAAAGTATCAAGGGTTTACATGGCTAATAGTAACTTAGTGAATATACTATAAAAGGTTTATACCACCCTTCTCATCATGATATATTATGAAAATTAATTCCAATCAGGCCAGATCCGTTCGGAGTGTTCTGATTAAGATGTTTACATGATGCATTTTTCTTTAGATCAGGCTATTATTCCTATTACTAGTGACATATTAGATAAACACACCTAACATATCTTACAGTAGAAATTGCTTCTGTCAGCAATTTGCCTTGATTTGGTTAAATGTACTAGATTTTCTTCCAGATGTTCATTATAAAATAAGATCTTTGCAAATAAGCCATATATATATATATATTTTTTTTTTTTTTGATAGATGATACATCACAGTTCTTTACCTATACTGGTAGTTTAAAGCTTCTCACTTTTTTGCTTTGCTCTCTCTTTCTCTCTGACAGGTGAGTTTGGACTCACGGGTGCGTGAGGTAATCAACAAGAAGATGCAGGAACCCACTCCGCATACGTTTGAGGACGCACAGCTGCAGATCTACACGCTCATGCATAGAGACTCCTACCCACGCTTCCTCAACTCACCTATCTATAGATCACTGGTGCAGGGAGGCTCACGTTCCTCGTCCGAGTCCTAGACCCACCTCGATCCACTTCTCTCTCTTTCTACGTTCATCCTTCCAACACAACCACTAAAGGAGAAAGTACGTACATGTTGGCTTCTTGTCATGGTTGGATTATGTCTCTTTCCCCCGTGTTTTGCTTTGACTTCACCTCTCGTCTGGTGTCTTGGAGGGCACACACCATCAATCTGGAATATTCTGAACCTGCACAGTCCGAAACTGGAAGACACGGGATTGAAGAAGTAGTCATAGTCATTCCACTGCTTGTGACGAAGGAAACAACTACTGATCCGTGCGAGTCTTCTAAACCTTTGTTCACTTTTTCCATAGGTATGTGTACGACCCCAGTTTGTTTTATCTTTTTAACTGATGTCATGAGTTGTCATCAAAAGAGAGCCTCTGCAATAACACACGCTGGAGTCGACTTTCTCTGCTCTGCATACGACTGGTTTGCCCATTATCTTTGACCTTTGACCTGTCCACTGTCTCCCTTCTCTGAGATCAGCTTTCTGAGAAATGGGGTTGAGTGGTGGTCGAGGGTTACGTTTGTTACCGGAGGGGCTGAAAGTTTCCCAGTTGCAAAAAAGAAAAGAAAAGAAGAAAAGAATGTTTAGAATATTAACAAGTTTTAACAAATGCTATTAAAAACAACAATATGTGGAAAATAGATGTAGATACAAAGAAAAAGTGAGTGGTGAGAAAATGCTCAAGTCTTAATTAGACTGGTCACGCAAAATGCATTTTAAATTTAGTATTTTTAATGTTATTTATTTTACTATTTTGTCAACTTTTGTTGTTGTACAGTCAAATTTTAAATCCGGTAAGGATGACCCAAACCGAGCAAGGTCACGAGTGCTTCATTGTCCACTGTCTGTGTTTGCATGTGTGTATGTTTGTGTATGTTTTTTTGTGTGTGCATGTGTAGGTAAGCAAACCTCAACCTCTCTGGCACATCCTTATTTACAGGATGGAAAGCTTGATGGGTCACATGACACTTTTCTTAGCAAAAATTGCGAAAAAATCAGAGATGCTGCTTTTTGGGTTTCTCGTCTGGATAAATTCCAGCCTTTCTTTAGTAATACTTCAGTATTGTAATATTTTGGCAAATGAACTCCTTAATTCATATGAATTGATGAGGATCGTTATAGATGCAAAGCACCTCTAAAACCATCCAATCATATGCATGTTTTTAATCATATATCAGTCAAAACCATATCTGTGCTTAGTAGTTTAACTTTGTGCAGTTGCACTTTGTCCTCACTTGTTGTGTTCCTCTTTACATTCTCATGTATTAATAACAAGAGGAGGCAAACTACAGTATAAAGCTTTACCCAATAATGATTACTTTTATTCGAATAAAACCAGAACAATCACAATTCCCTTCAATCATTGGACCTAAATCAGGATGTAGAAAAGAACTCCACCAAGCATTTGATTTTCTATAAAGTGGTGCTTCACATCTATGACATTGTACGTCCTTGTTGACATTTCTACAGTTTGTGAATAGTCACTTAGCATGATGAATGGGACTCTACCTGAGCATCTGGGCCTTCACTACCTGTATTAAATTCATCTGATTTTAGGACTGTTTCACTGCCAAAAGTCTGACCAGGGGTTCAGTCTTGGGATGGGATTAGTGATATCCAATCTGTAAGCAAACACGCACAGTTAGGCCCTTTCCACACTTTTATGGATATTTTTGAAAACAATTTATATGAAAATAGTATTTTGGGTCACTGAACTTTTTGAAACCACTTTCATTATTTGGGGAACGTTTTAAAATTTCAGTTTTTTTTTTTTTTTGTGGATACAAACAAATGATATTTGTTAATGTGTGCAAAGGCACCTGACCTCTCATTTTTCATTTTAGAACTTTTGGCAAACAGTGACCCTAACCAGTGTTAAAATGAACAGATGGACTGAATGAACCAACTTTTGGCCATGGTGGTGTTTCTCCACATTCTCTGCCACTCACTGCACACGCTTATAACAGCTGGTTGGCCTGTTCATATGAACCTTTTCAAGTCATTTGTTTTCTTTTTTTATCTGCACAGTATGGTGAAAAAAGTGTATGGGCAGCTGATCAATACACTCATATGAGGGTCAAAATTTGAGGCACACAGAATGTCTTTGTATGCTACAGCTTTAAGATTTCCCTTTGAATTCGAGCCGACTGAACATCTTTGGGAAGAATTGGAAGACCAGATGCACTGCAAGCATTTTTGCTGTTGATCCGTGCCTGACCTCTTGTGTTCTTGTGGATGAATGGGCAAAAGTCTTATAGCCACACTACAAACCCTAGTGGAGAGCCTTCAAAAAAGCTTGCCCATTTTGAGGGGGGCAAGTTATTTACCAATCAGCTGTTCATACACTTTTGGCTTTATATTGTATTTTAAAAATACTGTTTTATCTTCTAAAAGGAGTAGAAACCATGTTTTCAAAAATATCTGTGTACTTGTGGAAGGGGCTATATAGACACCAACACAGCTTTAACCCTTATTGCGTACTGTGCTGATAGTAATAATACTGTATCTTAAGATAATCAATGTTCATTCTGGGAACTACAGTACAAGCTACGTCCTGTTAATGCGATGCTGGGTGGATGGGTCGAGCTGAGCTGATGCATATAACACCATCTCCCCCAGTAACTCGTTTACTGTAAAGAGCAGTTGGGTTATAATCGGTGTATATACTACATCAAGGCTACTGGAGTTGTGAAGACATTTGGAAACAGCGTACTCGCTTATAGGGCAATTACATAAAGCCTTCATGACAGCTGACATGAAATAATTCCAGCATTGTTCCAGCACTAATCAGCTGCTATACGTAAAGGCACTTGCAGGTTTACAAAACACAAATGTGATATATCAGATATACACTGAGCGCTGTCATTTCTTGTGACATTCTACTGTAATTAAGTGTCACAAAGCAGCCATATGGTACGAAAATTCTGTTACTTGACTCAGGTGTTATGCCAAATTAACAAAAGCTGTTCTTTATTGCAGTTGATGGCTGTTGGAAGAATAAAAAAAAATCTATGAAATGAATGCAAGGTTAAAGCCGATAAGTTGGGATGAACGTCTTATGCAGGTGGCATGTAGCACTAGGAATACCAATACCAAGTAAAATGTTACCAAGACATTTTTCTACTTACTCAAGGAGCCTCAGTTTCACTTGATGAACAAAAACCTGGCTTCAATTCTGTAAAACATTTCCAGTAGCCTTGGCATGCCACTACTAACAAACTCAGTGACTGAATACTTTCATAGACATAAAACACAAAAGCATAATCAGTTACCGTATACTACTGTAAGATTGTAGAAAAGGTAATCACTGTATATTATGTTGATTTTATGCGCTGTTTGGTGACTTTAATATGCTTAAAAAACCCAGGAATTATCCAATCTGGCAAAATAGTTGTAAATGTCATACTGCTACAAAACTCGGTCGCTCACTTTCAGTTAGTGCTTTGACCTAGTGAAGGTCAGAGAGATTCCGGAGTCTGGGAGTAGACGCTGAATAATCAATGTGAAGATTTACCAATTCGTCTCTATGTAGTTTTTAGGCAAGTCCAGAAGTGACAGTGTTGTTTAGAGAAGCTTTCAGGTCTATATGGGATTCATCATTAGCTGCACTCTCTCTCTCTTTCTCTCTCTCTCACACATACACACACCACAATTCACACACTAGTGTTTTTAGAGTTCAATCACAGCACATCCGTTACATTTGTAGTTAGTAGTAGTAAAATGGTACCATATGCATCAGCAGGTCTAGGTTTTCCTATAAAATGAGAACTTATTTCAATTGGCATGATGCCAACACTCAACAAAAAAAAAAAGTCACTTTATGACCAGCACGTTTTTCTAAGAATCCTTTTTGTTCTTGGTTATAGCCTTTTGCATTTGCCCAAGTGACGCATGGTACAAACTCCATATTGTAATTTCTATTAAGACAGGAGTGTAGAAGACCTGAAACTAATGCTGGTGCTACCACTGTGAGCCTGTGTACCTCCCATGCCCTGTGTGTCTGTCCATTTCAAAATGTGAATTTGAAAGACAACCACTGTTCTTTGTATGTGTGTTTGTCCTCAGTATGAGAAAATTGGGTCGAACACAATAGGCAGTGTTATGAATTAAGTGTACTCTTTAATTATAGCACTGATCTAAATACTGTTTTCGTTCTATAGCTGTATTTGTGTAAAGCCATTTCTACCTGACTAAAACGTACATGCCTTTCCCCAGAAATCTCCAATCTGGAGGACATTTCGGGTCATGTTTCAATATTATTTTCGGCAATGCGCTCACTTACGAATACTTGTCGCTGCTGTAAGGACCTTTCCAGTACCTAATTAGCATATTAGCTCAGGTTTTTTTTTTTTTTTTTTGGAGAAGCAATGGGAAGCCTGGGGTTTCCACTGAGTTTGTATGTGAGGAGCAAAACCTTCTGAATGACACTGCAACCTAATGTAATTTTGTTTTCAGATTCAGTGGGGCTGTTAATAAATGTATAGAAGAGCAATAAAGTAGCCAATAATTTATGAGGGACGTTCAAATCTCACTGGGACTTTTGAATAACTGTTATGAAAGTAAAAACCACCTTTATTTCTCTATATAATACACTAATACACTTATCCCAGCATTTCACTACTGCTTGTTAACCATGAAGGTAGAAAGTTTTTTCAGTAAGCCGAAGAATTAATCAGGCTGCTTGCTTCAATGGCCCAAACATGTGAAAATGGGTACGGTCAAGACTGCAAATTCCAAAATTCTTCAGCCTTCTTTTAAATGTTTTACTGCAACTAAAAGTCTCATCATTATAGTGTGCTTGAAATTTTTTTATCACAAGTCCTGGCTTGACTTGAACGCCCCTCGTAAATTAGGGTGTTATATGGCCTACTATTCTCTCACTAATTATGTAACTACCAGAGGGGGTAAAAATAGACAAATTTCTTTCTCAGATCAAAGTGTAAGTCTAAATAAATACTTTGTTAAAAGTTAAAATACAGCTTCATATTTTTTTTACTCAGGGTAAAGTACTAGATACATACAAAACAAACATAACTAAGAAGAGGTACATATTGGAGCGATAGATATTAGGTCACTTGCTGTTTTTTCACCACTATTTGAGGGATCACTTTTTGTCATCACAAAGCTTGATGATTTTCCCTCCATTATGGTACATCACTAGTATGAATGAGTACAAACATCACATGTAAAATGTAGAAATGTACATATAGGTGCATTAAGTGATGGTCCACTCACCTTGCCGAACCCATTAGAATGTAGAATTTTAACCAGCTTCTTGCACATAAAGTTACCTTCTGCATTCCAAAAAAATATTGCAGATAATATTGAATAACCAATTTTCAAAGGTGCTTTACTTCCCAGCTTTGCTAATAACCTTTTGGTTAGTTTGTTTGTAAGCTGCTCAAAAGAAATTATGAACAAATCACCAAGGACACTGATTCAGCTACTGTACATGCTTGCTGTGTGTGTTGTGATTGATAAATCTGCCTCCTACTGTATACATATATATACTTTTTTAGCGCCTTTAAATGTAAAATAAAACCATTCTGTACATAAACTAATTAGTAAAATATTAGGCTAAATATTTATCTATGTAGAATTTATTTTGCCTATTTATTGGTGCCATAGAGCGTTTATGTGTGACTTATCCATCACCTTTAGAAGTTATATAAAGATGTACATGTTTTCTGAGTTACTGAGATTTGGATTAAACTCACTGAATTCAAGTGGCGAGTCACACTTTATATTAGAAATATAACAGATGTAGTAATAAATGTAGTGAATTTGATTATGGATTCCCTGGTTGTATTTCAAAACCCCTTGCTCTGTAAGAGGGATAACCAGGGTGTGTTAGAAACATAATAAAAAAAAAAACATAGGCCTAATCCTTTCTTCCTGGTCAGTGAGAGGAATGCATTCCTGTGAACTGAAAAACTAATTTCTAATGATGCAAAAGGTATCTACAGTCCACCTGTCCTCATCAGTGAGGCGTGTATGGTTTATGTATACAAATCATCATCGCCTCAAAATTTAGACCTTAATTATCACCTTACAATTAGTGCAATCATCTGTAAATATCTATGTAGCATAGAATATGAGGATTTATATACTGTATGATGACAATGTCAAAAATAGAATTTAGTAACAGAATGGAACATTTCTATTTGGAATTATTAGAGTACATTTATTCGAAATATTGGCCTCAAATATTTTCTCAAATGAGATGGCAGTTGTGCATGACTATATATATATATATATATATATATATATATATATATATATAAAATGTGTTTATGTGTGCAATTTAGTAATTTAGTATTGTTCATATTTTTCAATAAGATGTGACCAGTCTAAGGTGTGTCTGAGAAGTGTGTGTGTGTGTATGGCGCGCAAATTTGTTAAATAACCTGTATAAGACAGTTCAGAGAGTTTAAGGTAATAGTTGTTCATAATTTTTTTTTCCCTAGATTTATACACATGTTTAAATACATATCAGCCCTTCTGTACTTCACACACTAGATAAAACATCACAGAACAGGCCAAATGGACTTATTTTCCACAGCTAGTGTTCGAAAAGAGAGAAGGACTCTTGAGACGTATACTTGCTTATGTTTACATACATTTCTCTAGGTGCCAAATTAGCCTAGCCTTCTTACAGTCTGAAACTGAACAGGTAGGACTGCAGAAGAACTGCGTGTTATGATACTCTTATAATAATCCTCTGCATAACGTATGTGTGTCTAGTGCTTTCTTTTTATTTTTTCCCTCAAAAAATGTGTTCTTTCTTTTTCTGTACTACTTTGTCGTGTAAGAATGCTGTGTGTTATTTCAGAGTTTTGACTTCTCGTGGCCCAGCCTCTGTCACACACGTGTTGATTAATTTCCTCGCTCATATTTTCTTTGCTTCCTCCTGCCATGAGGCATAGACACATGTTCCACAGTCATGGACTTTTATTATGGACAGTTATTTATTGACATTAGCATTATATTTTATATAGGTATGCATACGGACCAAAACACTTTTGTTTCAAAAATCAGAAATGACTTTACATCCCCCACCGATAAGGCCACGTCATCAAAGTTTTCGAAGATGACTTCATAAAGAAACCATCCTCATTCATTCCTTGACTTTGAAATGGGTTGCATTTTTTAAAAACATTTTTATTTTCCCTCTTTTTTTTTTTAAAGAAGATATGATTGTAATGATGATGATGATGATGATAATAAAGATGTTTGTGTTATTATTCAGCTGTGACTTTATAAAAAGAAAAAAAAAACTTGTGTAACTCAGATTTACAGTGGAAATTATTGTTGAGTGTTAAATCTTAGGTTGGAATAATACAACATTTCAAAATAACACCATAATGCCCTAAAATAGCGAGTTACTACCTCGAAATAATGATTACAGCATGTCAATAGCTTCCCAATTTGCCGTTCAAGGCTTCTGCTGAAATGAGCTAATATTGCTCCTAATATTTTAATATCATGTATCTTTGCTTTCATCTGCTTTTACACATCACATCATTGAGTTTCATTGATTTTGGGTTCATAACCCTAAACTGCAGGACCAATAGTGCTGTGTTGAGCAGCGTTTAACTCTTCCTCAGCCTCAAGTGCCACACAAGAACAGGTATTTTTTAGGAAGGCTCAGAATAAGAAAACAGTACTAACCATAATAAAATACAATGGAAACATCTACACATGCCTGTTGAAAATAAATTAAACCAATATAAATCATGTCAGACCTTTTAGCATTTTATTGAATCACTGAACGAAATTCAACTGAAAACCAAGTAGAAACATTTCAATGTTTTAACAAGGTAAGAGAAAAATATTCGTAACATGTTTGCATAAGTGTGTGTACACCCTTTTGTAACAGATCATGTGACTGGGCTCAGACTGAATCACATTCAAACACTTGTTCAAAAGTAACTCAAAAGTTATCAAAGGATCCGTTTAACCCCAAATAAACAAACACTGTTTCATCAGACTCTTTGAAAGTATTGATCAAGAGAGGGGTACAATTATTATTATTTTTTTTAACATCAGACACATATAAAAGAATGTGCCATCATCAACATGTAGAAAGAAACAGGGCACTAGAGTGAAATTACTAAGGAAATCTACTTCATAAGTTCTCCCACACCAACCCACTTCTCAGCTCCCTGCACTGGCTTCCTGTAGCTGCCCGCATCAAATTCAAAACCCTGATGCTCACCTACAAAGCTAAAAGCGGCCCAGTCCCACTTACCTCAGAGCACTTATCGCACACCGCACTGCATCACGTTCCCTCCTATCCTCCAGCACTGCTCAACTGATCCCACCATCTCTCAGAGATCGAGGAAGACATTGCATGTAGACTGTTTTCTAGGCATTGGAATGAACTTTCTCTAGAAGTCCCTACAACCGAGTCACTGGCACTCTTTAAGGGGCGACTAAAGATTTATCTTTTTTGAATAAATATCTTTGTTTTTTTGTTTGTTTGTTTTTTTAATTAAGTATATATTTAATAATGGAAGCTTCAAAACAATTACATAAGTCACTCTGGATAAGAGTGTCTAACAAATGACTAAATCTAGTATGTAGTGTTCACTTCCTGCATGTGACAACAATCCAATCCACAAAAAAGAACATTTGGAGCAGAGTCCTAAAATATACTTCATGTTGGCATTTATTTTTATATTACAGCATTTGGCAGACACCCTTCTTAAGATCGACTGACATTTTTGTCTCGTTACGCATCTGAGCAGTCAAAGAACATGACACCATGCCCACGATAAAGCATAGTGGTGGTAGCTTCATGCTATGGGGCTGCTTTGCATCAGCTGGGATGGGCTTTCGTTCCAAAAAAAAAAAAAAAAATGTTGGAATAGTGGAAGAATCAGAATATATATTGCCAAAAGAATTCGCTCACCTGCCTTCACATGCATATGAACTTAAATAACATCCAATTCTTAATCCATAGGGTTTAATATGATGTTGGCTCACCCTTTGCAGCAGTAACAGCTTCAACTCTTCTGGAAAGGGTTTTCCATAAGGTTTAGAAGTGGAAATTATTCACCCTTTTTCCAGAAGCGCATTTGTGAGGTCAGACACTGGTGTTGGACGAGAAGGCCTGGCTTGCAGTCAATTCATCCCAAAGGTGTTCTATCAGGACCTATTGTAGCTTTGTGCACTGGTGTGCAGTCGTGTTGGAAAAGGAATCGCCCTCCCCAAACTGTTCCCACAAAGTTAGGACCAGGAAATTGTCCAAAAAAAACAACCCCACATGAAAGTTCCAACATGATTGTGCACCAGAGCACAAAGCAAGGTCCATAAAGACATGGATGAGCGAGTTTGTGCAGGCCAGTCAAGTCCTGACCTCAACCTGATAGAACACCTTTGGGATGAATTTCATTATATACATACACTGCTCAAAAAAATAAAGGTAACACTTAAACAACACAATGTAACTCCAAGTCAATCACACTTCTGTGAAATCAAACTGCCCACTTAGGAAGCAACACTGATTGACAATCAATTTCACATGCTGTTGTGCAAATGGGATAGACAACAGGTGGAAATTATAAGCAATTAGCAAGACACCCCCAATAGAGGTGTGGTTCTACAGGTGGTGACCATAGACCACGTCTCACTTCCTATGCTTTCTGGCTGATGTTTTGGTCACTTTTGAATGCTGGCGGTGCTTTCACTCTAGTGGTAGCATGAGACGGAGTCTACAACCCACACAAGTGGCTCAGGTAGCCAGTACATCAGAAGATGTGGAGGAGACCGTATGAGGGCAACAACCCAGCAGCAGGCCCTGCAAAATGACCTCCAGCAGGCCACAAATGTGCATGTGTCCGCTCAAATGATCAGAAACAGGCTCTATGAGGGTGTATGAGGGCTCGACGTACACAGGTGGGGGTTGTGCTTACAGCTCAACACCGTGTAGGACATTTGGCATTTGCCAGAGAACACCAAGATTGGCAAATTCGCCACTGGCGCCCTGTGCTCTTCACCGATGAAAGCAGGTTCACACTTAGCACATGTGACAGACGTGATAGAGTCTGGAGAACGTTCTGCTGCCTGCAACATCCTCCAGCATGACCGGTTTGGCAGTGGGTCAGTAATGGTGTGGGGTGGCATTTCTTCATGTGCTCACCAGAAGTAGCCTGACTGCCATCAGGTCACAAGATGAGCTCCTCAGACCCCTTGTGAGACCATCTGCCGGTGCGGTTGGTCTTGGGTTCCTCCTAATGCATGAAAATGCTAGACATCATATGGCTGGAGTGTGTCAGCAGTTCCTGCAAGACGAAGGCATTGATGCTATGGACTGGCCATCATGTTTCGCTCCATCCAACCAACGTTGCACCACAGACTGTCCGGGAGTTGGTGGATGCTTTAGTCCAGGTCTGGAAGGAGATCCCTCAGGAGACCATCCACCACCTCACCAGGAGCATGCCCAGGCATTGTAGGGAGGTCATACAGGCATGTGGAGCCCACACACACACACACACACACACACACACACACTACTTAGCCTCATTTTGACTTGTTTTATGGACATTACATCAAAGTTGGATCAGCCTGTAGTATTTTTTTTTTCCACTTCACTTTTGAGTGCGACTCCAAATCCACCCTCCATGGGTTAATAAATTAACTTCCATTGATTTCCATTGATCATTTTTTGTGTGATTTTGTTGTCAGCACATTTAACTATGAAAACAACAAAGTATTTAATAAAAATATTTAATTAATTCAGATCTAGGATGCTATTTTAGTGTTCCCTTTTTTTTTTTTTAGCAGTGTAGATAGATAGATAGATAGATAGATATGCATATTTTTTATGATAAAGCAGACATGGGCAAATTTTAAATACAGATCACAATCTGTCGAACAGATCTGTTTAACTTATTACCTTTTGCTGAACTTAAAAATGGCATAACTTGATTTTCCCTCTTGCTTGATGAGATGTGTGGTGTGTTGAGGCAAGCCTTTAACAGATGATTGCTTCTTGTGTTAAAGCAATTTTTTTTTTTAACGGCATGTCCTTATGTGTGAAGTTGGGAAAATCTTCCTACACTTTTTGTTGTTTTATCTAAAAAAATTAAAAAATAAACTTTATCACATAGCACCCAGGTGGCATAGTGGCACTGAGTTTGGTGTTGCTGCCTCGCAGCTCAAGTTACAGTTTCCTCCCACTTCTCAAAAAATACAGGTGTTGGCATGGGCTATTAGAAATAAACAATAGGTGCGAGTATGTGTATGCCTGGTTTTCCCACCAGTATTCTCAGGATAGACTTGAGATTCACCATGTAACCCACAGCAATTACAGCATATGAACAAGTAGATAACTAAATATACCTTATAGTGTATTTACATTTTACAATACCTATATTAATCTAGCAAGGAATAGAGCACTGTTACTTACTGTACAGTGTATGCATATTCATTTATTTTTTTATTTTTTTTTTAATTCAATTATTTCCGTTCTAAAAAGCAAATCAATTAGTGATCAAAAGTGGTGCATTCTGCATGTTGGTAAGGATTGGAATTTACTGAGGCTATTAATAAATTAATGATAGGATTACATATAGGATAAAATACACTTATTTATTCAGCTTCAGTAAATGATTTACCCACGAACATTGATTACAAAATGGAAATCCCACTTGATGAAATTCTAGTCCTTTTCAAGACACTATGCATGCGCATACACATGCACACAAATTCTCATCCAAAGTCAATTTGTAGTCAGCAATCGACTTACTTGCATGTTCTTGGGAGGCGGGAGGACACAGGAGAACCATAAAAACATCCACATACAGTATATCTGAGCTCGTTATCAAAATGAGAAATGGAACATTGAATGAAATGAAACAAAGAACCCAAAATGCAAGAAAAATCGGCAGGAAAAAAAAATGAAACAGTCAGAGAGAAAGTGATATGAGCAATGCACTAAGGGTGTGTTCACATTCGTAGTTGTGATACATTAGTCCTGGTTCGCTTAGCATTCAATAGCAGGCATGCCAATAAGGCCACAACCTGATTTTACAGATTTAATATTAAAAAAAGATATTTTACGATGAAGACAGCTTACCAGTTTTTGGTTCTTTTACATATGTCTGGTCCATGATGCGTTCACATTTCAATCGAACCGCACTACAGTTCCGCACTACCCCTTTATAAGGGGTCTTGGTCTGTTTGCTTGGTATGGAGTGAGGTTTGGATGGCAGCGTTCACACGTGATCAGGTGAACCGCACTTACAGAACAACCACACCAGAATTTGCTTCAGTTCAAACTAAGCGTGTTAATATTAGTTTAACTGTTTAAGGCAGTGTTTCTGGAAGACTATGATAACTGATGATGAATTGCTTTGGATGCAGCACTAAAGAGAAGTAAAGGAGTGATCAAGTTATAAAAAGAATAGTCCTCCTTAAGAAAGGAAGATTTAAACATTTGAACGTATATTTGTTTAATTGACAGTGACTGGTAGTTATAATAAAGGAATATGTAAAAAAAATAAGTTAATGTCTTATTAATTAATTATCTGTATTTTTTCTTGAAGGCATACAACCATCCTAATTGCATTACCAAATAACCAGAATTATAAGCAGATGCATAATGATTGAAAAACACAGGTTTCATAGAAATTATACATACATACACACATACACACACTTTTCCTGCAGACAGCTCTCGGTCTAATCCCCTCATCGCAATTTCATCCCTTGATTTCTTTTGCTGTATGAGGAACTACTATATATGGTATCAAGAGGAACACCACTAATCCACTTGCATCCAACAAGCTTAAGCAGGATTTGTTCTTGGTCGAGGTAATTAAGCAATTTTATTACAAACTAGCATGAAATACCACTGGGACAGTGCCAGTTCCTGCATGTTGCTCCTTGAGAGAACTCATCCGGCCATGAAGATTAGCACGAGGTGAGAAAAGTGGAGCATTCATGTGCTTTACAGTGTGTGACCGCTCCAGACACCAGAACAAGGAGAAGACTGGGTCAGATTTTAAAATCTAATTTTAAAATGTGCCGCATCATACAAATAGGTGTGGATTTTATGATAGCTAATGACATTCAAAGCTGAACATAGAACCAACATTTGTAAATTTGTTTTATTGGAAGAGATTAAAAAATAATTATATATATATTTTTTTTAAATCATGGATTAAATGCAACACACATCAGAAGTCCATCTTGAATGTGTGCATGAACACTGGAAAAGGGAGGAAGGAAAAACAGAACCTAGATTTAGTGTCAATGTCTTAGATGGAAAGCTTCAGGGTTATTCTGGGAAATCATTGACAGCTGATGTCCTTTTTGAGTTTATTTAATTAGCTGTGTGTGAACTTTAATGTGCATGCCTTGAGGACGCTCATCAGTTACATAACTAAACTGAGATGATCAGCAACTTGGGGACACGACCTACTGTACCATACTCACTACCCTCTAGTGGCAACACTGAAAATACAAGTACAAATCCATACTTGATCTGTAAAGGCACCACTTGTGAAAACCTTGTGGCTGTACTGGACATTTAATTGCACTTCAATCCAAGTTTGTTTGGAGCACGTTTATTAAAAGGACAGTCACAAAGCAGCTTGAGAGAAATCTGAATGCATGTCCTGTATGGACGGCACCATTTGCTTACTGGACAACTGTAAGAATGCCAGGTTCATTGAGTTCTTGCCTGCTTACTGAAGTCTGTAACATGTTAATGGTTAAATTGCTTAGCTATTATTCAAGTCCGTACAAACACCCGATACTCATGCACAACTAATCCCACAAACTCTCTGCACATATTTTTCCAAATTTATTAAGACCAACTGGTCTACAAGTTTATCATACATGTCAAATATTATCAATCAGATCCACTTTTCACACATTACTCAGCTGCAAAAGAAATCAAACGTTCCACTTTATCTGGAAGGTCTCCTATAGATGATCTACAGACTAATCGGTTATTTCTCCAGGTGACCAAATGCATTTCAAGCTACTGTATACTTGGAACTTTTTCATTCATTCATTAAATGGTCACTGGAAATTCAAGGAGCATCTACAAACGACTATCCAAATAAAGTGTAAAATAATGTTACCAAATGCATAATCCGCGTATGCATATCTACAACACACTTTCACAAATCTTACTGATGTGCAAAAGAATTTGTACAAATCTGTAAGCATGACAATCTTAGCATTGAAAGCAGAGAGTGCTTCATCTAGGGGGGGGGGGGGGGGAGAACAGTATCAAATGAGCTAATGCTGACTTACAAAGTCCTCAAAAACTCAAGTGCTTAAATGTAATGAACATACTCCCAGTACAAAAGATGCTATAAAATAAAAATTTACATCAAATGCTTTTACATTTTTTTGTTCTTGCATATACAGCAATATGCATACAGAATATATTACAAAGCTATGAAATGAGTATAAAAATGACATTTCTTTTGAAAAAAAAAAAGTAACAAAATGTACCTTATAACAATGGTAATCTGTCACTGGATTACATGAAGAATCCTGATGCTTCTTAACAAAACTAAATTGAGAAAAAGAGAGCAGAGTTATTCATATATGTCTCATTATATTTAGAGCTCTAAACAAATATTTTTTGTCTCTGTTAGCTAATTTAGAACACTATAAAGTTAGAATGGTTACATCCCACGTAGTCAACTATTTAACTGGAAGCATGCTTACAGCAGGTTTAATTACGCTCAGCAAATAGTGCCTCCATGTGGCCTTATCAAAAAGTATTATACATAATTTATTCTTATGATTTGTTTTTATTTATATTAAAGAATATCCAGGTATTTTAATTGCATTGCACATATCTTATCTTGTGTGTTCAGACTTTCTCTTACCTTCCACCGATTGCCACATTGGTTGCACATCACAAATGTGGTCATGGGTTCATCAGCACTGCGAGTCTGAACCTGTGTAAAGTGAGAATGTGTGTTGACAAAGAAGTGCTCGGTCCCATTGGTCCCACTAAGCTTATGCACGGATGTACACGCAGGAACACACTGCTCCATTAGTGTCAGCGATCTCACTGCGTCAAGAGACTGGGGGCTTGTGCAGGCCTGCCCAGTGCAGTGTGTGTGTGTGTGTGTGTGTGAGAGAGTGTGAACGTACGCGTCAATGTGTGTAGTTCTCAAACAATATACCGGGTAGATTTAGGCGGGCGTGGCAAACTCTGTTGACTTGACAAGTGTTTATTTTAAGTTAAGCAAATTGGCTTTTTTATAACGAGCAACCTTAGAAACGGGACAGTTTTGTGACTTTGTGTTCTTTGTTGTTCCTGTGACGGATCGGTGCAATAAAAGCACATTTATGTCACGGTCTATTTCCGATTGAAAAATGGAAAAATCACAAAGAAGACAAGCATCATGTCATTCAATTTTTGCATCCTACACTATACACTGTTCAAATTTAGGCTTTGATCAAACAGAAGTTCAAATCTCATTTTATACTTTAAATCTAATTTTTATACTCAGGACACATGGTTATAGTTTTGTTTCATCATATAGAGTATGTAATGACAGGTACTGTGCATATGTGAGAACAGTGAAACATTAAGATTTTACTGTAGGTTACAAATGATTACAAAATTATTATAATATTTTTTTTCCATCGAGAGTATAAGGTTACTTAGAAGATTTAATATTTTAGATATTATATTAATATACAGTAGGTCACGCTCACTTTTTGGTTTCACAGGCGACAAGTTTCTCACCTGCCATGAGGAAGGCTCAGATTCTATTCCAACTAGTGTTCATTTCGGCAACGGAACTAATGAATGAAAATATTCTTCGATGACCTTGCAGAATTACTGCAAAAAAATGCAGATGTGTAGTAATATCGGAGGGGAAACCGTGTGGGCACATTATTGGACATTTAAATATCACGATCAGTTGTCGTGATCGTTAAAAATAAAGATAATTGGATGAACATCAGATGAAGAGACACATTTTAAATGTTAAGATAATTATTTTGTGAAAAAGAAAAATTTAAGGGTTTGGCTAGACTAGATTGACTGTAGCGTTAATTAATTAATAATCTTATCGCTAAAATGTTACGTTTTGATTGACTAAAACTAGATTAACATTTGCCTTCTACAAACCCAAGAGACTCGAACATGTTCCAGCATGACAGTTCCACAAAGTGCACAAAGCCAGGTGCCTGGAGGCATGTTTTGACAGAGGGCTGGTGTGGAACAACTCAAACGTCCTGCACAAAGACTGTGATGACTGGAACGTCCCTAACACAACACCAGTGCCTGAACTCATTAATGCTTTTGTGGCTGGAAAGTGAAAATCCCAAAAACTACAGTATGCTCCAAAATCTATTGGAAAGCCTTCTCAGAAGCGTGTGAAGCCTGTTGTAACAGCAGTGAGGCAACTAGGTCTGGGGTGGGATGATTTGGTGCTAGCAGGTGATGCTCAGGGGTTTGTCTGTGTAGTGTATATTTATCATATAAAATCAAACAGCTGCCCCAAAATGGACGTTTTTTGTTTTGTTAGATTCTTACAAGCAGCTCAGTAATTTTTGCATGGTTGCAAATTGATAAATAGCCATAACATCATCCGTTTAATAGACTCAAAACAGCAAGATAAGGATGCACGGAGACGTGGCTCTTTACCTGCGTATAGGTGCAGCTCTTGCTCTTGCACTTTCCACAGACGAACATATCAGTCTCGGTGCCTCCTACTTTAGAGAGCTGGTGCTCCCGGATAGACTCTTTAGTTAGTGCCTTCCTTATCTCTTTCAGCTCAGCACTTGCCATTTCCTGCAAAACACCACAAACATTTTTCGGGGAATTTTTACACGGACACATCCTTGTACAATAAGTGCAAGCACGGGTAGGAATATGCTTTTAAGACTTGGTTGTGATGGGTCATACAGTCGCAGACTAAAGTGCACCTCTGCAGTCATGTTGGCAATGCGTTCACAGCTGATGTTTCCACACAGTACGTTGCGCCGCAGGTCTGGGTTCTTCTGGTCTTTCAGGTTGGAGATGCGGCTCCTCAACCGAGACTTATACTTCATGTCGGTGGATTTGAACTCTTTGTAAATGCGTAAAAGTCAGTTAAGAAAGCACGGAGAGCGAGAGTGAAAGTCAGTTAAGAAAGCACGTTAACCTATGTACGGACAGAGCCTTTGTTTATCTTTAAAGCATTATTTCAGAGCTCAAGGAATCCTACAGCCTCAAGCAATTCAACCCACTTCAGCTTAGCGCTGAGAAACAAAAGCTCCAACGTTAAGCTTTTGAAAAACAGAAGGATATAATCTTCGATCTCTGCTGCCAAAGCTTCACAGTCTGCTCCAATTGTTTTGTAGTCATCTGTGAAAAGAGTAAATAAGGCTGCTTTTACACTTGGTTCCTTCACAAATGAAAAAAATGAGCCAAGAGTGATAAGACAGCATTAGATAAAATCAAAATAAGATCAGGCAAACTTGGAACCTTCGGAAACAAAACAAAGTGAGACTCCTTCAGGAGGTGATCTAAGGACGCTTTCACATTAGGGACCCAGGATTGTTTCCGAGGACACTTCACCGCAAAGTCTGGTTCATTTTGGCGATGGAGAACTGTGCCCAAGACCACCGCTTCAATCGGACAGAAACAGATCGAATCAGATATGAAAGCCAATCGTACCCGAGCACTGAAGTAGATCGCTGTTTACATGCGTTCAGCCATCGCTTATAAAGTACGAAGGTACGCAAGAGCTTGCTCTTGACATTTTCTCTCCCTGAAATATTCATATTATTAGGCATTGCACGAAAGTTAATTTTCTTGTTCACTTTTTCTTTTGTGTTTGATTGGCAGCTCACAAACCAAGTAGGTGCATACCGCCCCCTGGTGTATCGGAGAGTGTAAATTCGCAAGTGTACTCTTAATATTTCACTTTAATTCATTTAGAATTTGGCTGTTGACAGGGTGCCTCGATACCCGAGTACAGGTTAGTACACATTTACTGTAAGTGTGCTCCTCTTAACAAACTTCATGGTATTCTCGCTAATAAGTAGGCCCACACTAGACTGAGATATGTATTAAGGCACAGACTGTGTTAGCAAATTTTGTTGGCTGAACTACACTCATTGCGAAACTGATTATTTGCATCTTGGCTTAGTTTTACACTACAGAACTTTCACTGGAAATGGGGGGGAGAAGAGTTTATATCTGAAACAGCAATGGAAAAATAAAACCATGACCATGAGTATGCAGGTGCATGTCAAAAAAAGTTGTTTTTGTCTGCACCCGAGTGTGATTCCTGTGTTTTCTGCACCAAAGAGGAAACCACAATAGGATTGTATTTGAGTGGGCTGCATACTGTACATGAAGGCACCCAAAGACAAGAGGAAATAGAAAAGGTTAGACGTGCTCTGTGTCCAGGACTGAGAAAAAAAAATCCTCCTCTAGGTGTGAAAACATTGATTTAATGAAGACTGTAAAAATAAAGTGAAATGGTAGTTAATAATTAAATTAATACATCCACCGATAATGCATAAAATTATGACCTGTCTAATTTTGATTATTGCTGATTGGTACATGTATGCATTTAATGATTATTTTTAGAGCTGATCTACACACATACATACAAAATTACTGACTGTGTGGTACAGTTGTCATTTGCCTTACCATCTGTCTGCAGAGCCGACACGAGCAGCTCTCTGCATTTATTGCGTACACTGTCAGTGGTAACTGGGGGAGGGGGGAATGAGGTCATCTTAGGAGTCGTAGGGGTCGTGGGGGTCGTAGGGGTGCTGGGAGCTTTAGACATCTCATTTTTTTTACTGAAAAAACACAAAACAAAAAGAAAACCTCATTTCACACATACTGAAATATGGCATCCTTCAGGCAAATGAGCAAAAATAACTGTATAAATAAAACATTACACAAAGTGATTAAAAATTTTCACCCAAACTATGCGAAAGATTACCAAGTTTCATTATGACAAAAAAAAAAAATTCAGTGTTTTTCATGAACAAAAATATTCACCTTGTTGTCCGGCATAGGCCTATTGGCAACCAAGGTGACGTTCACTGACGCCGGTGGCCAGTGTTAGAGGTCAGCTAACAGTACTCTACTCAACTGCAGTTTCAGCAAAGATCCAGTACTTGATGCTATATTACATCCCATGCGCAAGAAAAACTGGCTTTAGTACTGAGAATTTGTTCATACTGGGTAGCCAGCTGTACTGTATAACCAGTCATCTTTCTTGTGAAAGAAGGTTCAATTTGAGTGATTGAATTTGTGCTCATTCCTACACTTTAAAACTATTTGGTTATTTTATTACAAGGATCCACCCGGCACGGATCCTTATGAAGAAATAAACAAAACACACATCGGTATTGTTTTTATTTTGACTATCCATATCGTGCCTGAATTTCACAATCGGTGCAACCCGACTAAGAAAATGAACAAGCTCATAATTCATACATTCATAATGGCTCCAAGGTCCATTTACAAGTGTTTTAGATTTCTTACACATTACAGAATGTGGCTTGAAGTCAGCTATGTTGCAGTCAGCACATGTTTTTATTCATAAAACACAAATACACACCTGAAGTCACTGGATCCGGGACAGTCTTTCGAAGATGACTGAAGGGGGGGTAGCCCCTTTTTCTTCTCCTCCGACTTGCCCTCAGAACCATCTAGGAAGGTAGAAGGAGTCAATTTATGTCCTCTTCACTCTTGCATTTAGCTTGGAACATTACTATCTAGACTATGCTCATAATCAAAATTGTCTTCACATAAAGCAGCCACTAGCACTTCTGTCATCTTGTACAGTGTTCAAAAATCCTACAGCAATCTTAACAGAAATGTCCATGGCTGATAACAGTAACAAACATGAGGGGAAAAAGAATAAGATAACTGTACCAAGCAGCTTCTTCCAGGTCTTGATGAGAGACTTTGCTAGAGTCTGCACCTCCTCATCTGAACTCTGCTTTCTAACAGCATTCACAGACATCCCAATCCGTGTGGACTGAACACATTGTGTACCATACACAGTTAGAAAATCACACATTTGGTCTTCAAGAAAAAAAAAAAAAAAAAAGTCAAAATTTGTTTTGTTGATTAAACAGACATGAAACTGTACCGGCACTAGTAAAGACAGATAAACAAGATAAGGAAATATAGAATAATTTTTTCAATAAATGTCCAATAATGATGTGGTTAATAATGTCTAATTTCTCACCAAAAATGCAAAAAAAAAATCTAAATAAAATTTTTAGTTGTAGTACATCTAAGATATAAAAAATATTGATATGCATTTATACACACACAAGCCCCTGAGGATGTTCGTAAGTCGGATTTGTTCGTAAGTCCGACAAAGTGAGTCTTATACACCTTTGACACAAATATACAAGGTAGAGCATAAAGAAAAAACAGGTTAAAAAACAAACAAAAAAAAAACATCTTGTGTTCTTTTGTTTACATTTTGTGTATTATAGTTTCTTCAGGTTTGATTCTTCGTTTTTTGAGAGAGGAGGCTATAAATTCAGGGTGCTGTCGGGGGGTGGGCGGAGTTTTTCCCCAAAGTGATCCAAAAACTATTTATTTAGCTTTTTGTGTGTGTGTGTGTGTGTGTGTGTGTGTGTGTGTGTGTGTGTGTGTGTGTGTGTGTGTGTGTGTGTGAATTTTTTTTATCAGGTTCCCAACAATGCTTGGTAGCTCTCAAAAAGTTTGGCCAATCTTTTCCTTGTTAAGTTTAAACAAGGCAGGAGACCTAGTTCTCCATTATGTTGCGTACAAAACTGAGTGTGCATCGAAGAAAGCATGACAGGCTGTTTTTTTGAGAGGTCAGTGTGTGTCCACTGTAGTAGTTTATATACCCCATTATAGTCCTCATGAATTAAAAATGGCATTTTGTTTTATTTTCCTTTGCACTCAGGAGAACGTCTTCAGACAAGTTTCGTGGAGGTGTGTGCCAAAAGGAGGGCGATATGGCTGTCTAATCCTGAATTGGAAAAACAGGAATTTTGGGAAAACCATTGGTCAGATTCCTTAGAAAAGTAATAGCTTCCCCATGAGGGTGCCCCTACTAATAGATCTTGTGGAACAGCACTAGCGCTGTTCGATAATAGAAAAAAATTATAATCATGATTATTAAAAAGTTATGTACTGACTGTGGAACATGAGCTTATTGAACTTAATATAACACTTGAAAAAACAAGTAAAAAAATAAATGTTATGTTTGAGCGTGCACACGCACACGCGCCATAACAATAAAGTACCTGGTTAATATTGTGTAGGCCCACCTTATGCCACCCAAACATCTGGCACATTATGGCATGGAGTCCACAAGACCTCTGAAGGTGCGCTGTGGTATCCAGCACCACATTAGCAGCAGATACTTGAAGCATCGAGTAATGATTATCTAAAGTGTTGCAGTTTTGGAGATTCCAGTTTCTTAAATCTCGGATTGGCAACCGTGGTAATTGGTCAAATGTCTTTGGTAGCCAATGACCAAACTTGAAATTGAATTCATTGCATAGCTCTAGACAGCACCACATTTAAATCATCCCTGATACTTAAACAACAACAAATAACTCTCCTTCTCCATAACACTGAAACCGACACACTCATGCCACTTCATAATTCACAACGTCAGAAGAATTAATCTATTTCTATCCACTTACATGTGCTTGTACAGTCCCTTGTAATTCAGATTTTCAGCTGCATGACTTTCACTGCTTACAACCTTTGCATGCCCTCCCACACACCTTCATTGCTATGTGACCTTCACTGGCTTTCAACAGCTGCATGAATCATATTAAAATACTGCTGCTTCACTAAATAGTCAAAACTGTCATCAACACTCACATGACTTAACGCACTTATCCATCACTCGGGGTATAAGAAAGATATGTACCAAGGCTCTTCTCTGTTCTGGAAGATTTCCCATACATGTCCAAAACCTGAGTCAAATAAAGACTAAAAGACATAAAGGGCTGAGTCAAAAACTATTCGTACTCTGGTCAAATAAGACTTTTGTAAGCCGCACTGTCTTATCACTGCTTTCCATTTAAGGTTACTTTAGGATACTCCAGTCACTGTTGTGCAGGTGTGAACATGTTCCATCAGTTCATTTGTAACTGTGGTGCAAACAAAAATGGATGCCCCAATTGTGGAAGAACAAAGAAGCGTTTGGATATCTGAAGAAAAAAATTGGGTCAATACTCTAAGGAAGGTGAAAGTTTCTTAAAGAGAATCATAACTGGTGACGAGACACTGATCCATCACTATGAGCCTGAGAGTAAACGGCAGAGTATGAAATGAAAACATCCTCAATCTCCGACCAAGAAAAAGGTAAAAAGTCAACCATCAGCGAGAAAATTGATGCTTACAGTTTTCTGGGACACAAGGGCCATTGGAACATTTTTAAACCTGTTTCCTGATAATCAACAATGCCCATTACAGTGAGGTGCTTTTTATTGAAATGTTAAAGTTCTGATAAAACACAGAAGACTGCTATCTAAGAAAGTGATCTTGCATGTCAATACACGTCCACACATTCATGCCCGCAGTGTTGACATTCTGTAAAAACTATGTTATGAGATGTTAAAGCATCCTTCATCTCTATTGACCTGATCTTGCTCCATTAACTTTCATCTTTTTGGTCCCCTAAAAGCAGCCCTACAAGGACAAATATTCACTTCTGATGAAGAAGTGAAGACAGCAGTGTATTTGTGGCTCACAGATCAGCCCAAAACATTCTTAATAAGGGAATATAAAATATGGATAGAGTTTCACCATTTATCCTCCCTCAGATGCCTTAAAACCTGGCAGGAGAATTTGCTATTGATGATCCGACCCTTGAGCACGAATTCTGAGGGGATTCATGCACAATGCATGAATGAATGAATGAATGATGAGCATGCACTTTGTCGAGCTGCAGACCTGCCACGCAATTTTTGGAGATGATGGGCTCTTCCACTATGAAAACTGTTGCTTTGTCTCATGGCCTTACCCATACACCCAAGTTCCATCACCGGTAATGATCCTCGACATGAAGGATGGATCATCCACAGCACGCTGGCGGAGTTCTCAGCAGACTTCGACGAGATGTTCGGTCTGCTCCTGGGTCAGGAGCCTGGGGACGACCTTGGCAGCAACACGGGACATGTTCCAGTCACACGTGTGGATTGTCTGGACTGTTCTGTATGACACGACGACAATAGCATTGTGGATAAAACAACAGTTGTGGATTGTTCTTCGACGATCATCAGGCACAAGTTGCCGAAGGACTTACATTTTGGGGAGGTTGAGCTCGTCTTCCAGATCTCTCATCATCTTCCAGTGATGTTCTTCCACTTTTGAAGCATCTGTGCCACTCAACACTTCAAACGACTCATTGCAGCATCACCATAAACTTGCCGAATCATGTTAAATGTCTCTGTGGCCAATTTGCCCAAAATTTCACGTCGATCTTTGTTCTAATATGCTGTTTATGATGAGATAGCAGACATGGTAAAGCACGAGGTGGGAATAGCACCAGTTGCACAGCTCCTGATGTACACAAGGCAATGTCTTTTGGCAAACTAACTCATGAAGATCGGTGCTTCTTGTGACGATGCGTGCAGCCTTGTGCTGCCATCTGTTGGTGTGTTACAAAACTAGTCTTGAGACTTTTTGATACATCATATTTGTCTTTTTTAATTATTTAAGATAAATCCTACAGCCAGTGTGCGAATAATTTTTTTTACACAATCTCGTACATCATCTTGGAGTGCCTAAATTAGTGTGTGATCCAGTATCAGGTTGTATATATTGATGGAGATTTTTAAAAACACTTTCGTAAGTCGCATTACATCCCGTAAGTATCTATGTCACATGCTCGCTCACTCACTCACTCATCACCTATATCGATTTATCCTGTACACAGGGTCATGGGGGGCCTGGGGTCTATCCCAGGAGACTTCAGGCGAGGTACATCCTGGACGGGTGCCAATCCATCGCAGGGCACAAACATACACACACTCACACCCTCATTCACACACAGGCAATTTGGGAATGCATGTCTTGGGACTGTGAAAGGAAACCAACCAAGCATAAGGAGAACCTGCAAACTCAATGTACACAGACCACAAGATGAGAAACTAACCCAGAACCTGGAGGTCCAAGGCGACAGTGCTAAACCACTGAGCTACTATGCCGCCTATGCCACATGAAATAAATAGAAACGTAAATGTTATCTGACCACAACCTTCATAATAATAAACGTTGCAATCTGACTGAATTGTTCACTTTAACATGTATGTGCTTTTCCACAGATGAACAAACTTTTGAACACAGCAACGAACATTTGTTTTGGAGCAAAATAGACACTGGCCTAAAAAGTCCAGTCATTACAAGTTAATCAAGGGTATTGTGCGACGCACGTAGCGCTGAGGCACTCGCGCCTGTTTGCTAACAGGCTGTGGCCAATTGACTAGCATAAGTTCTTCCTGTGAAAGTAAGAGTCTTGAATGATATTTTTTGAGGAAACGTACTAAACAGCAGCGAAGTTCTGGTTTGTGAAACTTGAAAAGAGGAAACGGTGCACACATGGCCTGTTTAAGTTGTCTGTTGTGGAGAATTTCTACATTACTAAAATGAATTGAAAAAAAAATAATCAAAGCTGACTGGGTTACCTGCAGGGTCTCTAGTGACATCTTCATGTTCTTCAGTTCTCTTAAAAGGTCCATGGCGCCATCCTAAGGTTAAAACACGAAATGAGAAATGGAGATTTTTATTTTTCATCTCAAAAAACATTTGAAATGCGGCATGGGTTTCAACTTTGCAAACAGTCACTGACTTCTAGAAATATCGCATTTTACTTCCAGTGACACAGCAAGTTTATTACTATTAGTAGTAGCAGTAAATGCATATGAAGCAAGTTCTACATTTATTCTTTTTTTTTTTTAATCATAGTATAGTGTAGTGAAAAAGTAGCGGATGCATGTCTAATCCAAATCAGGGAATATATGGTTTAGCCTGTTTGAGATGTAATGGTGGCAGGGACGAGGGAATAGATGGTTTTGCTCTAGAAGCAGCGATGTGCAGGGAGAAAATTGGAGAAGAACCAGCTGCCAGCTCATCAGCTCAACTGAAACAGCACGAGACTGATGTGATTGTATGGGAGCAGCACAGAGAAAACGTGTTTGTCGGAGGCCTAACAGTCGTCCTGATAAAACAGTGACAAGGTTTTGCTTTTCACCAACATGCTGACGAACGGACGTGTAACTCCTTCACTGCTTTAAGGCTTGAAACTCAGCGCATCTCACATCATTACAACAAAACACGCCGACACGCCAGTGAGTAGCCCAGAGTTTAATGAAGCAATGGCGGCTTATTCGGGGGCATCTGATCCGTTTCACCTCTAAACTAAAGCCACAATGTTGCACTGAAGCTGACAGGCAAAGCGAAAGCGGGGTCCGGGAAGCGCGGGGGAGAGAAGTTACCGCCTTCACGAAGACGGACATGGAGAACTGGCAGTGCCGTGCGATACGGTATTCCTACACACACAGATGGAGATTTATTTGTTTTTTCTTTCGTTCCAGAAATGTCCTCCAGACCTGTAAGTGCAGCTGACCTGAACGCTACCTGCCTCCTGATGCTGCAAAAATCCGGCGCTTCGCAGGCAGGCACACATACACACACACACACTTACCGTGTTGTTCTTGTGCACCATTTTGTCCAGCTTTTTGGCGATGCGCTCGACTTCTTGATCTTTCGCCATGTTTAAAATAACCTGTTTTGTTCCTTAAGGTCGCGCCTCCATTTATACGGGGAAGAACGCGATAGTGTTATTTTTGTTCACGCTCTCCTGATACCCAAATGAATGGAAACCGCTGCCTTTTTCGCAGCTCTCTTTTTCGTGAACTGAGGCATTGTGGGACTTGCAGTTTTTTTTTTCGACGCCCCATGAACTCGCCACATCATGTTACTCGATTAAAATGTCTTAACAGAGATGCATGAATGAACGGATCTGAGGCTTTATCGTTCACTTATCAGGCCTTAACAGCACTTTTAGCACTGGATGCTTAGCACTGATACCCAGGTGTGTTTCGTGCATTGATATTCTATACTGCTTATCCTGTATGCAGGGAACGAGTGAAAAACAGGTGTTCACTTCACCGGAAAAGGGAATGAGAAAAATTCTCGCTGGAGTCAGAAAAAAATGGAGCTCGAAAAAGGTTATTTATATATTATTATTATTATTATTATTATACATCCCTGTACATCTTTAATACATAATTTTTTTTAAATAATTATTCAATAATTTATTTACAAGTTAGACACGTTTCAATAATAGTTTTATAATGGTATCAGATTTTGTTGAAATAAATATTCAATATTTAATATCCGTAGTGTGAAATTTTCACGGCAGCAGCGACAGGTATTCGAGGGGCTTATGTTACCATGGTAACACACGGAGGACGTGACGCCAGTGCTGGTGACTTCGCAGTGTGTTCCAAATGGTGGAATATTGTAGAGGGAAGTTCCCTTCACCGACATTCCCTACAACCTGAGGAGGGAGTAGGGAGCACCCTGTGAAGTACACTTCGGAATGGAACGCAGCCACTCACACACTCATTTACACACTACGGCCAATTTGGGAACACCAATCAGGCTAAAAGTTACGCCTAAGTTACGCCTTTATTTGTCACATATACATTACAGCACAGTGAAATTCCTTCTTCGCATATCCCAGTGTAACTGGGGTCAGAGCAACTGAAGCAGATAGGGTTAAGGGCCTCAATCAAGGGCCCAACTGTGGCAACCTGGTGGAGCTGGGGCTCGACCACCCACCTTCCGATCAGTAACTCCATGCTTTAACCCTCTGAGCTACCACTGCCCCTAATCTGCATGTCTTTAGACTGTGGAAGGAAACCAGAGTACCCGGAGGAAACCCTCCAAGCACGGAGAGAACATGCAAATTGCATGCACATAGGCGCGAGGCAGGGCTCGAACCCGGATCCTAGAGGTGCAAGGTGACCTGTATGTTTTTAATTTAACAATAAAAAATATATAATCCACCAGCCCTACTTTCTCTTTAATTTCTTATTTTCACAGTAAAATAAGTAGTTCAATTCGAACAAAAACTAGATTTCTGTTTTTTTTTGTTTATGCACATTTAAGCTGATGAAGGCTCTTTTGCATTTTATAAATGGCAATACAAACAAACAGGTAATATCAGCAGTCATCAGATGACGAATGTTAGTGATATCACCCACCTTTTCACATGATGGGTAAGATGAGTTTTCTACTAAATTAAAAGTACATATTAATCAATTCAGGCGGCATGGTGGCAGTGTTGCCTTGCACATCCAGGGTCTGGGTTCGATTCCAGCCTCAGGTCTGTTTGTGTGTGTGTGGCGTTTGCATGTTCTCCCTCCTTGCTTGGTGGGTTTTCTCTGGTTTCCTCCCACAGACCAAATTCAAATTAGGCAAATTGCCTATAGTGAGACAAAAATTGCATGTAGTGTGTGAATGAGTATGGATGTGCCATGCCTCCAGGCCCCCCCGTGACGCTGTACACAAGATAAAACAGTAAAACAGACAATGAACTCATACCATTTTCAGTATAAAAACCAATGAAAATATACCTACTATATAATCAATAGTTCATAAAGCTGTTCTGTAACGTCCTAGAAATGACCATGTAAACTTTCCTGAATGCAAGTAATCTAAAAATAGAGATTTTGTTTCTTAATATGAAAAAAGATGTTCCCTCTAGTTATTGGCATAATACACTAGAATACATTATATTTGAAAATGTAAATTTCCATTACAGCTTCCACTACACTGATGTGCAGGCCATTCAAGTTCTTCCACTCCATCCATAAGAAACCATGTTTAAATAGATCTAGTTTTGTGCACAGGGACACAGTCATGATGAAACAGGTTTGGACCACATAAGTTCCAATAAAGTTTTTATTAAAATTAATAAGTTATTATTAATAAATGTTTAATAATATTATTTTAAAAAAAATTATGCTCAATAATGATGGCTGTTCTGTACAGTGACTCAATGAACAGTTGAGGGCGCTGTTGTTGCATTTAATAACTTGTTGGTCTTTTTGGTGATGATGTTTTAAGAAATATTTTTAAGGACTTTCCACTTAAACTAATATCTATGGACCTAAGATGTCGTGGGTGAACCTGTAATGGGGAACAGTCTTATATTAGCAACAATCTTTCTCATTTTCCGCTTCGTAATGCTAAAGAAATTGTTTCATTTGTTCATCCTCAGTAAATGTTTTATCTTGGGGAGTGTAGTGGTGGATACCTTTATGGGTGAATGCACTCTAAATGCAATTTATGAACCTGATCATAAAAATGGAGCATGCACACACTTATTCACTTACGCATTTTGGTGTAGCCAGTCCTCATTTAGGGAGGTGGGAGGAAATCAGAGAACCGAGAAGAAAAAGGGAAAGCTGGAGACACTAAATTATTATTATTAGAAATCACACTAGTCACTGTAATGCCAATTCATATATTTGATATTTCATTATTTGCTCTCTTTTGGTTTCAGTGTGATCAGACTTTGGTAACAAGCATCATTTAGTTGCTCAGTATAATTTAATGATAATATAATGATATTGTTTATTGTTGAATACTGAGCTGTACAAAGTCCTATTTCCATCAACATTGTTGGGTAGCAATAAAATGTTGAATCATGTTGTTTAAGTAAAAAATAAGGAACACTTGAAATGCCAAAAACTTGCACTGAATCCTGGTTCCACGGTGCCATTATTTGCCATGCACATTGTGACATTGTGCAGTCATGATGCTTGATGTGTTTGGTGGCGACAACATGGTATGTTGCACAATTTAGGAAACCCCACCTCATCTATGTGTGTGTGTGTGTGTGTGTGTGTGTGTGTGTGTGTGTGTGTGTGTGTGTGTGTGTGTGTGTGTGTGTGTGTGTGTGTGCACATGTGGAAGGGGAAAGTCCAACACAATTGTGGTTAGGAAACGCACACTTTAATGCTTCTGTAAGGTCAGCACTGATTACAACCAGGCCATGATAAATCCACAAACCCACTTTACAGGTCTACAAGGACCTGCTTGATCTTTCAGACAATGCCTTTACAGGCAACGTCAACAATCCAATTCTGTTTTTAGGTGTAATATTCCAGGGCTCAGGTTTACTGTCATGTTTTAGTGAATGGAGATGGATGCAATTACTGTACAGGTAAAAGGCATGTAGAATGAGTGAAATTAAGACAATTAATTATTCCTTAGAAAACGTTTTTGACAGGTTTCCTTCTTTAACTGGTTCCTCAATATTATACATCAAAATTTAGCCTTAAGGTTGTTCAAAATAAAACTATTTCACAAAATAAATTAAATGCTCACCATATTAAATAAAAATAATTGTCTGATCTGAACTGGAAATTAATTATGATTCAATGACTGGAAGACATCCAAACCGTAATGTATCTATATGTCATTAGACTCCTTCCACAAAAATTAAGAGGTTGGCCAAAGTCCGGTGTGTATATTATCTTGTTTTCTTTAAAAAAATAATTAAAAAGTGCAGTGTTGAATTTAACAGGTTTTACTTTGAGGTGACAATCATTTTGCACTTAAACACTTCTTATGAAATGTTAGCTGAAAATTCAAAGCACTGTGTGTGTGTGTGTGTGTGTGTGTGTGTGTGTGTGTGTGTGTGTGTGTGTGTATTTATATATATTTATATACATGGTGGTATCAAAAAGTTTCAAGACTAGTTTTGTAACATGCCAATAGATGGCAGCACAGGAAGCACCGACCTTCATACTGCCCAAAGACATCATCCTGTGTACATCCGGAGTGTGCAACTGGTGCTATTCTGACCACGTCTGCTATTTCATCATGAACAGCAAGTTAGAACAAAGGACGAATGTTCAATTCTTTGGGGTCAAAATTGAGCAAATCTGCCACAGAGAATTGACGCGATATAGCAGGTTCATGGCGATGCTGCAGTGAGTCGTTTAAAGTGTTTTAAGTGGAACACGAATCCGATGAGAGATCAGGAAGACCTTCAACGGGCTCAAACCCCCAAAATATCAAAACCATTCGTCAACTTGTGCATGATGATGATGTGTGTCAGAGAACAATCCACAATGTTGCTGCCATTGTCAGTGTGTCATACGAAACAGTCCAGGCAATCCTCACGTGTGGTTTGATCATGCGCCGTGTTGCTGCCAAGTTCGTCCCCAGGAGCAGACCAAGGAGCAGAAGGAACATCGTGTCGAAGTCTGCCAAGAACTTCGTCAGCATGCCGTGGATCATCTGTCCTTTATGTCGTGGATCGTTACCGGTGATGGACCTTGTGTGTGTGGGTACAACCTAGAGAAGAAACAACAGTCTTCACAGTGGAAGAGCCCATCATCTCCATGACCACCACGCACACCACCTCCATGTAGCTCAACCAGCATGCGGCATTATGCTTCAAGAATTCGTTCCCAGGGGCTAGACCGTCAATCAATTCAATAGCGTCAATCATTTATAGCATCAATCAATCAATAGATCGAATTCTGTCGACAGGTTTTAAGGCATCTGAGGGAAGACATATGGCGAACATCAAAACCTGTTCTGTGAATCTGTGGCAAACGTCAAAACCTTTGAATACTCCCTCGTATATATAGTAAATATCGTTGGCAATACAAAGTACCCCCTAATTCAATAGCTTGTAGGTCCACCTTTAGCAGCAATAACCTGTGGATGATCAGTGAGTATCAGGAAGCAGTAAGGGGTATGTTATCTGTTTCTTCTTTTTTGTTAAATAAATAATGGCATGGAGAAAAAGATTATATGCCTGAGATATATAATTAAACATAAGGAAGTTAGAAGGTTTCAAACTAGAAAGTTGGACCTTGGGTCTTGTGGAACACTAAAAGTTTAACCATACAAACCATAACGATCAGACCAGCAAGACCTGAGCTAGGAGAGGGCCATTTACTCAACTCTAGAATATTTTCTAGTTTGATTTGATTTTTATATTCTCCTCTACATTGTTAATTATCAATTTGTCTTCCTTAAAATCAATAGTGTTAATAGTTAATTAATATTTTGTTTTGTTTTTTGCCTCATATTGAAAAAAAGCATCTTAGGTGTAATTATTCCAAGTTAATGTAGTTATTTTATTAAATAATGATATAGGATTTCTGTTTTTGGTTGTAGACTTTTTACTTTAAATAATAGTAAGTCAAGTTAATATACAGGGTGGGCCAAAAGTAGGGTTACAGTTAACACTTAAACATTTTTCCTTTATTAGAAATTTTGACTTTTATTTACATATATTATAATGCATATTAGACAATTTACATTGAACCTTTAATCTCTCAAGTGCTCAAAGAGTCCACCTTCTTGATAATAATAATTGTTATATCTAAAATGTGATTGTGAAGGTGAAGCAGATAATGAAGTAACTGTAACCCTACTTTTGGCCCACCCTGTAATACCAACAGATAATTTGGTTACAAATAATTAAGGACTGAAAATATGGTTTACAATAGTCAAAATATGACTATAAGGTCATATAAAGGTTGTCTGCTTTTTTAAATGTTGCATAGTTTATTACTCTGTAGGCTATAAATAAAGGCTAATGAATAGACATATTTATGTACAAATTGCATAATTTTATGTAAACCAACCCTACACGTTTTATTTATTACATATTAAATTATGGTGTAAGTAGTTCCATATAAACAAAGCGTGTTTGTCTCTTTCAGCGGGCTTGTTGACGTTTCATTTCCTTTCCAGATTATGAAATGCTCAACTAATAAAGGTGTGGGCAAAAGAGAAACAACTTTCAGTTCTGGAAAATCTGGATATCTGGAATGTTGTGTAAGGGAACGTGTTAGAATTTCCCACTTTCTCAGACCATCACACACAAGTAAATATTCCTGTGCAACACTGGTGCCTAATAAAACTTATAGGAATTTAAAATAATATCTATGCATTGTATGTAATAATCAAAAATTGAAAGTTCTTTATGCAGAGTTGGTAATGACCAGTTTCGTAAATGTTGATGTAAACCAGATCACTGTGTGCAAATCTGAAATCAGAGTCTTTTTAAGTCTCTCATAGAGAGTGCCTGTCATTATACAAATGTTTGGGATTGGGCAAAAGCAACCACAAAAGCTTTATGGAATAGCCTCCATCTGACTCTTTCACAATGAAGGATAGGAGTTGGATGCTGGTCCTAATCTTCCCATATGTGCTGTGCTGTTACAGTAAGTGTACTGGTATGTGTTTATTATGGAGTGATGCAAACTTCTCAGAACCTTGCCAAGTGTGAAACAACCCCGGAGTGATGGGTTAAATACAAAATTCTACAGGGACTAATTAAGAACTAATTATGTTTAGACTACTGTCTGCATGGAAAAGAGTATGTTTTTCCTCTATACTCCGCTTTTTCCAGCATAGTTGTTTTTTCTCCTTCTCCTCCTCATCATCTAATATGCAGTGAGGTTTGTAGTGAAATTCAATATGGCTCTCCTGTGTAATATCAGGAACCCTAGAGTATAGTGTGAGTGTATTTAGTTCAGGAAAAATTCTCAGCTCATGAATAGCCACATATTCTGCTGAAAATTATAGAAGGTGTGCCTCATTAAACTAAAAGCTGTGCTTAATACAAAAAGCATCATCCAACACTAAAGTTGAAAATCATCCAAGATCTTATTAGAGACAAAGAGACATTATCCTCTTCACTGTCAAGGGTCCTCTCTGTCTGAGAACAGAGTGTGTGTTCTTGATTTCTAACACATGTATCAGAACACATAAAACACTGCCGGAGCCAGGAACACAGAAACAGTCCCAGGCATCATGTTTACGTCTGGTGGGGAATATTTTAGCCCAGCAGCAATCAGTTTAAAGCGCACATCACTAATGGATATGTTGAATTTTTTGAAAATGTTCGTGCATGTCGTTCTGAGGTCTATATGGCCGCAGAAAGTGAGGGTGCATGTGAAGACGGTGAACTTCAGTCAACAAAACTGCTGTTTTTTGGGTGTGTTAGCATTTTAAAGTGTATCTCAGAAACGGGAACTAGTGGGTTACTAGCAAGCCCTGAATGACCTGTGTGTGACCATATTAGGAGCATGATACACAGTTCTTTGTCTATGCACACATTACCTCATAACTGGAATTCTGTAACTCTAGCTAACCAACTTGAACTGGTAAACCACAAGTCTAAACAAGTGCATGCCTCTCCTCATCGTACTCCACCACCGCCCCCTCGCTAATCACGTCAAGTTCAAGAAATTGATGCTTACCTACAAATTTACCATTGTGCACAGCGTCACTCACCTTATGATTATGATCTAAAATGAATTGTTACTGCCAGTACAAAGTCTGCATGATCCAAAGCTAGACTCTTGCTCCTGGTTCAGAGATTCAATATGCATGTATTCATTTTTAGCCTACAGTGGCTACACAGGTTATAATAAAACCTGTGTTTTTGTTTTTTTCTTTAACACGCTTAGGCTACCATCACATCACAAGCTTCATTGCACAAGTCAGAATATTTTATTGTAGTTTTCATTACTGTGATCCATATCCATATCAAAACGGTGTCACAATTTGGACTGAAGGTTGGCAAACAGCTTGTCAGCTGTACATGATTAGGACAAAAGCGGGGGAGAGAAAAGGACAAATGGCTAGGCAGTGCTGATTTTTGCAGCACAAAACAATGTGTAGGTACAGGAAAGTTGCCAGCAGTGGTGGGCCTGTGGTGGAAAGGGGTTCACAGTGTATTCCTAATGAAGAGTGTTTCCTTGGCTTTTTTGTGCCACATTTGTTTTTAGGATGCACTTTTCACTTTTTTATTTATTTATATTTTAGCAGCAAACAGATTTGTTTCTTTAAATATCAAGTAAATCACAATTTACCCTCTCCTTCCACTGAACATAGTTGCTCTATTTGCTTTCATTGTCTACAATAGTATTGTTTTGCCACACTGCCAACAGTGGATATTGATGATGAAAGTAATTTGGAAACATATGCATTGAGAACAAGGCACTTGAATTCTGATAGGACTACTGTCATTCATCCTACATGGACACATCCTTTATCAGATTTGTGTCCAATCTAGTACACACAAACAGTACATACTGTACTAACGTGGTTCATTCGGATTTGAAAAGACACACACTATTCTGATAGAAAATCACATCTGTATCAGATTAAGAAAAAAAATAATGTTCTTCAACTAGATCCAGAAAGCCGTCAAATCTTGTGCAATGTGTCACTTGTTCTCTATATCGTTTCTCCTGTTCAGGGTCACTAGAAGCCCTCATCCTTTCCTAGCGAACTCTGTGCATGTGGACAGGGTTTCAATCCGGGCGCCAATTGGAAATTCCAAATAGCCTAATCTGCAGGTGTTTGGACTTTGGGAGGAACCCAGAGTACCCGCTGGAAATCCACAGAGCATGGGGAGAACATGCACAAAGGGCAATCGAACCCCAATCCTGAAGGTGTGATGCCACTACTCACTGATTATTTCAGCACTGGTGTAAGAGTGGACAGTGATCCGCTGGGTAAGGAGTTTACTGTTCACTAGATGTTGTCCCAGGTTCAATTCCTACATTCACCAAGTTGTCCCTGTTGGGCCCATGATCAAGGCCCTTAACCCTAAACTGCTCAGATGTACATAAACTGTGTCATATGATATACTGTAGCCTGTTTCTCATGATAATTTTAAAATCATTTAAAGTGGAAACTGAACAGGTGTGTGGGAAAGGGAAATTACTTATTAGAGCGGTTTACAGGGAAAAAAGTTAAATTTGCTATGGAGGATAAAGATTGGACCTTGTATAACTGAAAAAGGACATTTATTCTGACGAGTTGAGATTTACATAAGAGTTAGGAGGGAAGTGCATGAAGTGATGCACCCATCAAACATAGTGCCCACTGTACAAGCCTCTAGAGGTACAGTAGTCTTATGATCTGGGGATGCTTCAGTTGGTCAGGTCTACAGTAGGCTCAACGATGCTATGTGGCAATGAAATGAGGTCAGCTGATGACTTGAATGTATTGAATGTGACCAGGTTATCCTATGAATTAAGGTTTCCCTAATAGCTTGGGCATATTCCAGGACTAAAAATAATCTTATTGAAAATCATTGGTATGTTCTAGAAAATAGTTTATAAAGTGGTTCAGTTCTTCCATCAGTAATACTGAAGACCTTAGCCAAAAACTAATGAAACTCTGGATGGAAATAAATGTTGTGACATTGCATAAATTTACTGAAATAATGCCATGGCAAATGTGGGTGGAAATCACTGCTAAAGGCAGTCTAACAAAATCTAAGAGTGTGGACTTTTTTTTTTCACCTGGCAGTGGATAAAAAATATTTTCCCCTATTTGCAAATATAATAAGTAAAGGATATTATTATTAAGCATGGAATGACTACTGGTTAGGTTAGATACCCTGTCATTCTGTATGCTATGAATAAGATTACTAATTATAAAGATAGACATAGTTTTCATTTATTATTTCTATATTGTTTCAATTGAATCAATACTGTACATAATTGTTGTTCTTGGACAAGGAATGTGTTGGTGTTCTCAGATCAGCTGAAATGTGGTTAAAATGCAAATTTATCTTCTCATTTTTGGAGTTTAAAATGCTTGAACTTGAGGTTAAGATATGTGCAAAAGGCAAACATATTTCTGTGAAGGCAAGATTAAGATTAAAACATTCAAATCTGTAGGAATCTATTGTCTGCTGTTATCTATCTGGTTATCTTTCAGCAAGGGTTTTCCCAGGCTACCACCCCACCGCAAAATAGATCCATTAATATAAAAGCAGGTAAGAAATTAATACATTACTATACAATTATGTTGTAATTACTTTGAGGCTAATTGTATGATTATGCTTTCTTATCAGGTATTACTTTGAAATGTAATGATTTGTGAGATATGAGGCATATTAATAAAGACCTTTATTCATGCCTGTTTATGTGAATGAAGTATGAATCAGGCAAAAAAAAAAAAAAGTGTAGCTTTGAGCTTAAGACAAATGCCTTAATTCTCTATAATCTTGGCATGCCTGTTTTCTCTGGTATCTCAGTCTGAGGTGCTGAGATGTTGCCTTTCTTAACAGGAAGTACAGTAATTCAGGCAAACAATGAATGCCGGTAAACACATTATGTATACACACATGCATGCACACAGGCGCCAGAACCCTTGGCACATTAAACTCTGTTGACCCTTCTCACGCACCTCTGTACATGCCTCAGTAGGCATAAAAGTATCCCCAAGTCTGAGACAAAACCATTGTCCCTACAAGTGTCCATCGTTTAAGCAAACATTCATCATTGCACATTGCAGACCACTCTACCCCCTAATGTCAAAGCTGCACTGTTCAGCCCATGTCTCCATCACCCTCGCTTTTTCTCAACCCCCGTTCTTGTTCTCAGCACCCTAGAAACCCACAAATGTCCTGTCTGCTGTTTATCCCATACATACCCCTATGACTGAATCTACTACAGACCATGGCCTCATGTTTGCGACCCAGTTAACCACCTCAGTATGAGTCTTCATCACTGCTTCATCCTTGCTTGGCTCCTCCCACTGCACATGACCCTGCCCCCCAATCATTCCCAACCTTGACCCCATGGCTCAGAGGAGTTGAGCGTTTCCCCTTGGCTGGGCTCAGCGGGGCGGCTGGGCTGCTGTGTGTGGGAAGGCCTCAGCGCTCTCTCTCTCACACACATACCGCTTACACACCGCTGCTCTTCCCTTTCAGCACTTCCTCCTCCTTTCTCCTGCCTGCTACTTCACAGACTTATTCCTCTCTTTTGTTTTTGTCTATTTACCTCACATTGTGTCCTTGCTTTTTGCCTCTTTCTCCTTATCTGTCTTTCCCTGTCTCTCTGTCTCTCTCTTTCCCTTGTCATTGTCATTTTTTTCTTTTTCTCTTTCTTTCCTTTTTTATGTTTCTCTCTGTGGTCTCTCTTTGTCTCTGGGGTAATTGAGCAAAGAATACAGGGGTGTAAATCTTCTCCGTTCTCATTTCCTTGGAGAAGTAGAACTTTTGGATTTGGGGAAGGTGATTTTTTTTAGCATCTTTTGCCTGTCACCTTCCTTCACCTCCACTTTTCATCTCGGTCTTCCTCATTTTTTGTACAGCCTCCTGGCACTTATAGTGGTACATCATCTGAGTCTACTATCAGTCCCTTAGATTTGTGCTGAACATGGTTTTACACTAAAATATTCATAAGAATGTATGAATTCAATCATACTGTATACTATAAGAAAGTCAGCTTTCCGGAACATTATGAGTAGGTACATTTATCGTAGGATGGTATTGTTTGTTTATAAAACATTTAACAGAATTAATTTTACAACTTTGAATTTAATCATTTATAGATACGTTTTCCAAAGTGGTGCAGCAGTAGCTACTGCTGCCTATATACGGCTCGAGGGTTACCAATTTGATCCTGAGATTAGGTTACTGTCTTTGCAGAGTGTCTTTGCAGGTTCTCCACATTTCTGATTTGATTTCTTCCAAGCTCCCTTTCCTTCAAAACACATTCTGGTAGGTTGATTGGTTTCCATTTCATTCATGGTGTATTCTTGAGCTCTGCTCACTGTTCCAATAATGTTCTGGATCCACCATTATCAGGATAAAGATTTTACTGAATATTACTGAATATTACATACATTATGTATGTGCTATACTATATATTTACTATATATTAATATGTTAATCCATTAGTTATGTGTATCATAACTTATGGATTCATTCATAAGATAAGATGAGATAAATCTTTAATGTCCCACCAGTGGGGAAATTCATATACAGTAGTTACAGCAGCAACAGAGAATGAGTATATAATGAGATTTTGTGTGAATGAGAAGGACCCAAGTGGAACAGTGAGGCTACATGGAGCAGAAGTAAAGAAGGTACAGGACTTTATGTACTTTGAGGATCAACAGTCCAGAGCAATGGAGAGTGTGGAAAGGAGGTGAAAATGCATGTGCAGGGAGGTTGGAATGGGTGGAGAAAAGTGTCAGGTGTGTAGATTATCAGCGAGAATAAAAGGAAAGGTGTGCAAGACAGTGGTGAGACCAGCGATGCTCTACGGCTTAGATACAGTGGCACTAAGGAAAAGACAGAAGGCAGAGATGGAGATTCTCTTTGGGAGTGACAAGGATGGATAGGATCAAGAATGAGTCCATCAAAGGGACAAACCATATTAGATGTTTCGGTGATAAAGTCAGAGAGGCCAGATTGAGGTGGTTTGGACATGTTCAGAGAAGAGGCTGTGTATATAAATTTGTAGAAGGATGCTGAGATTGGAACTGCCAGGGAGGAGGTCAAGGAGGTTTTTGGAAGACCAAAAAGGAGATTTATGGATGCAGTGAGGACATAAAGTTGGGGTGAGAGAAAATGATGCAGAAAATAGGGTTAGATGGAGGCAGATGGTTCAATGTGGCGACCCCTGAAAGGGAACACCCGAAAGAAAGCAGCAACAGAGAAGAAGAAAGAGGAAGAAGTAATATGTTTTTATGCACTTTAGACAACAAATAGAATATAGGCAACAAATAAAACTTAGATCAGCGCTGGTTGTTCAGCCTTAGGTTGTTCAGCTGAAGGAAGGAAGGGTCTATGATAACGCTCCATCACACACCTTGGATGAAGCAGTCTATCACCTACAGAACTGCCCAGTGATCTTAAAGTTTTATGCATAGGATGGCGAGACAATCTCCAGCAGAGATGATAGCATGGCTAGCATTCTCCGATCTCCCACCACCTGCACTGGGTTAAAGTGACTTCCCAGGACAGAGCTGGCCTCTTTAATAAGTTTGTCAAGTCTCTTCCAATCTGCAATCAAGATGCTGCTGTCCCATCAGACCACTCTAAAGAAGATGGTTGATGCCACAACTGTGTCAAAAAAAATTTCTCAGGAGTGCTCTGACTCTTCCTGAAGAATGCATAATTTTTTGTCTGACCAGTCCAGTCTGTTGTTAATGTGGAACTCAGATACTTATAAGAGTCCACTTTCTCAATGTCCATTCCCTGGATGTTCACCAGTGTTGATGGAGTTTGTCTGTACTTACGGAAATCCACCACCAGCTCTTTGGTCTTCCCCGCATTGATTTGAAGGTGGCTTCGAAGGCACCAGGCAACAAAAGTCCAGTTCAATACTTTGTAC